>BQNB010189981.1:0-11822 GCA_026074375.1 Tanacetum coccineum | reverse complement strand
AATTCCTAATAAACGACTTTTGATAGAACCAAAAGATCGAATCTATCTATTACAATGATATTTCGTACTGAAATTGCTAGATTTACAAGAAAAAGTCTTCCGAAAATCAAAACCACTCTACCGAGAATGCAATGCTTCAACCGAAAATCAAAACGACATTTCTGAGAATGAAATGAACAGTTCCGAGAACACAATAACGTCCAAAAACTCGAAATTACAGCCAAAATCAATCTCAAAACCACATTATCACCAACCGAATTCGGAATCCAACACTTCTTGATTCTCGGTCAAACAAAAACACGCACAAATCAAGCACTCGACTTCTCTATTAGCGATTGATACCACTTGATATGTCACATGAATCTTAAATTAATCATATCAACATGTAAGATTAGAGAGAATGAGAGCTAGTGAAGGGAAAATTCAAATCTTATTATGGAGGGAAAATAAGAGTTAGTTACAAGAGCATCACCCTCTAATGAAGATTAGAGGGCTATTTATAGGCAATGGGAGGGAGGCTTCCCTTCCTTATTTTTAACTTGACTATATTAGTCCCTAGACTTTGGTTATTATGCTATTTCTTACTTAAAGCATAATAAACCTTATTACAAGCTATATTAAACTAAATAAAATAAAGTCTAATAACAAAATATAATAAAACCACATAATCAACACTTTTCATAAACCTAACATACTTGATTTTTACGTATAACCGTTAGGTTATTCCTTGTAACGAGAAACAGCTTTAGACGTATTCCGTCTCTAGACGAAGATTAGTCTACGTTTAACTAGTACATTATCAACCTCATGAGCATGATTTACAAATCATTTACATACGCTTTTACAACTTTTATGTAAATTTTCCAAACTTGCATCATATTACATTTCATGCATGCATGCACTACACTTCACCACCTTTCTTTATATATACATTTATGTTCTAGAACACTTTTAAAATTTACACACTTCCCTCCACCTCACCACTATTAGGCTGGCCTCCCCTCGCCCACCCCTATTTTCCTACCTAACACCTCGCAAAGTGGTAAGCCAACAAATTTATTTCTACTTTGTTACCCTAACCTCCCATGTTTATGTTTAAAATAAGCCTTGAACAAGTAACCAAGCAAGGTCATTTCACTTAGTCTTTCCCCCTCATTTTCCTTCCTATGACCAGGCAAGATGCCTACCCCTCGCCCTATGCATAATCAACCTCCTATATTAAGTGTATTAGTTACTATTTGGAGCTAAAGAGGCTTTTAGACCATGCCAACTTATTTTGTTATAAAAGAACACCACCTAACACTTCATTCATCACACTTTCAAACACACATTTCACTCCCTTCTACCTCACTAAATTCGGCAGCCTTAAGGTGTTCAAGAAGGTGTTCAAGTTTTGGTTTAAGTGTTTCAAAGTGTTCTTGGGTACTTTTGTGCACTCTTTGATAATCCATTCACTACAAATCTTTGTAAGCATCTTATTTTCCATATTTTGATCCGTTATAGACATTTCATTCTTGATTTCACATCACCATTATATGCTTGTTGTGTAAGAACATGATTTGAAACTTCTTGTTAAAAATCCTAAAATTATGCAAAATTTTAGTCGACTTGTGACCATGTTTTAATCGCTTTAAATAAAGCTTTTGGTAAATTTCTTTCCATTTCCTTTTAATATAATCTCTTAGGTATGTTCCTGTAGAAATTTATAAATTATGGGATTTTTTTGCATTTTCCAATGATTTTTGCAGAACCGTTGGTACACTTCTAAGTTCGAATCTTGTGTCGCGTTTTTGAGCACTTTAGGCTTTGAACCTGGAACCATAATAGTTTTAACTTTTGTAGCTAAGACATAGATCTAAACTAAACAACTTTAATCACTCAAAAAGGTTAATTATTAAAGGAGTTATGACCAAAAGGAGATGAGTAAAGTTTTCTGGAAATTAATAGTTTTGACATCCGTGTGTTGAGTTGGAGTTTTAGAAGCCTTAAGCTTTAAACTAGAATAAATGGCTTACATTTTTGGAAAGACAACTAAAAAACCTACAGTTTACGCTTTAGAATGGACTAATTTCATAAGGAAATGAATGAGTTACGACTCCGAAAAGTCAAGTGAACACTTTGTTTCAGAAATTGTTTTAGACTTTCTATTTATAAACACTTGAAAAACTTGTTTTTAAATCACATTTGGAACTTGGAAAATCTTATACACAAGCGTATATGGGTCATAAAAGTTTATAAAACTCATATTCATATATATCATATCATATTGTAAACCTAAAGCACCTTATTATTAAATTAGGTGGCGGTTAGGATACTTTGACCTTTTCGTGTTCGTATTACTACCGTATCACCTAATTACTTGAGGTGTGTTTCGTAGCCCCATGTTTACTTGATTTATAAGTGTTTTAAAACACTTTGGGGTGAGATTACATTGCTTACTTTTACTTATGAACACAAGTGCTTTAAAAATTTACGGATTAGCCTAAGTACCCGTTATTCCAGTATTGGCCCCTACTATCATGAACGGTTAATTACTTTGTGTAAGCATGAATATTTTGGATAGATATATTAGGGTTGACAACCCCCATTCGGGTAGGTAAAAATGCACTACCATGTCAAATGGGCGCCTTCTATTTAGGGAACTCTAGGTGTGCTTGGGATGGACACCTACTAGGGAAACAACTTTTAGATAACGCAAACGTTAAGTATAACAACCTACAATTTTCTTCTATGTAATTATCCATCTATTAAATTAGATGTAATTTTCCTCAATGTAATTTCCATATATTAAATTAGATGCAACCATTTTCATGAAAAGATTTTTACTTTATTCCATCCATAATGTAACATAACTTACATTACAATAGTAAACGTGCTGACGCAACCTACCAATGCCAATTTCATCAACGTTTATAGCAAGTAAACGTTATAATATGTCAAGCAATATGTTCTAAACTCCATTTTTACCATACGTTGTCAATTTAACGTACCTTTCATAACGTTTTTTATAAAACGAACTTTATACATTAACGTTTATATCAAAACCCAATTACATGTAATGTTTACATACAATCCAAATGTACAAACTATAAGGCTTGTGTACAAGGTTACAATACATAATTTTTGAATATATGTTCCCACCAAAACCATAGTACAATTCCTTTAAGCTCATAGTACAAGCCGATTATGCACAACATTTAAATTAAGCATTTTTTTCCTCTAATTTCTATGAGCTTTTGTATCACCTTTATAGCATAGATTACAAGTCTTTCTAGCATTACATTTAAACTAGTTTTTCCCTCCATTTCACTCCACACACTCAACTTAAACCCTAACCCTAAACCGAAACCCTAAACAACCCGATACCAATTAAACTAGTCGACCAAGCCAATACCAAGCAAGCACCCTCCACCATGATCTATCATATTGTCCCCATCACCCTAGCACCTTGTCACCACCTTGCTAGCTCCCTTTAACCTCCTTGTCTCTACCTCCTGTCACCTTGCACTCCAAGTAAAGCACCTTGTCCCCACCCATTCACCACCATACCTCCACCTTACCTCATTGTTTAACCGAACCCCTCTCTACCTCCTAACACCTCTCTAAGCTACATACTAGCTCCTAATAGTCACACCTTGATAGAACATGTCCATCACCCCTTACAACTTGGCCACTACTCCTTCCTTGGCCTATATATACACGAAACACACACACTTTCACAAACACACAATTTTATCAAACACACTCACTTACTCTTGACCTATTTCGAGCCAATGAAGAGAAAGAGAAGAAGTTTAAGCCACTAGAGAAGCCAAGGTATAAGATCAAAGGATCCTTGATTCATCTCCAAGGTTACACGACCCATTCCAAGTCATTCGAACCCTAATAAGCCCTAGTAAGTCATATAACTTGTTCAATAAGCTCCTAATGTGTTTTAGATCATATGTAAGCTTGGATTAAGCTATATGTTTAATCTCTTAAAACCCTAAGCAACACGCTTGGTTTTCCTAAACCAAACGCACCCTTAAAACCCTAAAAGCTCTTTTTGTGAACCTAATAAGCTATAAAGCCATAAGCTGTTGTATAAGCTATTTCTAGAAGCTCACTTATCAATTTATAATCATTAAAACATAATCCTATAGCCCTACCCATCAGGTTTTTGTTTCTAACCAAACGTACCCATTTTGGATTTTGAAGCTCATAAGCTCTTTTCATAAGCTTCAAGCTCGTAAAACTTACTTATTTTAGCTTATAGTAATAAGCTATGTGCTGCAAATTGATTTTGAGATCAAAAATACAAAGATTATGGAATTTGGACCAAAAACGCAAAACATTTCATGCATAAGGGTATATATTGTAACTTTTAAAACTATTTAAACTTTCAGGCCATAAGGTGTTAAATACTCTAAAGGTTAATCCCACTGTGGCCTGTTTGCCAATTTCCCAATTAAAGTTTAATATTTTAAAAAAATATAATAAAGGGTTAAAGTGTAAATTTTAATATATTCAAGGGTTTTATATTGTCATTTTCATTTTTCAAGTGTATAAATTGTATATTTTTATATGAATTTGAAAAATTATTTAAAGATTATAAGATCGATTTTATTTAAATCCCGACACATTTTCATAGTTTCATTTATTCGATCGAAACACCTTTAAAATAATTATGTTATATATTTAATATAATTTATCATCCACTAGCTTTTGAAGAAACTTAAAAAGATAAAATCTTATCATTTAAATTATAACGTATCACGTTACTAGGGATTTTCATGTGAGGAGCTTGCCATTATTGGTAGACGTTATGTCGTGTTGCTGGTTTTTACAATTCAAAGTGTCCTAGTCCTCAAAACGTTTACTACATGACTCGGGATTTTTGATACCATGTAACAGTGTTACGTTGTTTACTAATTTAATAAACCAAATTAATCATTTACGTTAAACTTTATGAAATAAAGTTTTGAAACAATTAAACTAAGACTTGACATATTACCCCAGGTTGCGTGACGAAGCCGTTTATTTCCACTTGAATTACTTTTCACATCAATCAACTACCTTATTAAGGTAAGTTCATAGTCCCACCTTTACATGTTTTCTAAATCCCATGGCGAGATACATTCTATAAACCATGAATACAAGTATTTTCAACTGTATGTTATCCTGATATATTATTGCCTAAGTACCTCCATTTGCCATAAGGCCCCACTATCATGAACCGTTAATTACTTTGCGAAGTAAGCGCGAATGCCATGAATAGATCTATTGGGATTGAACTTCCTTGTCCAGAGTCTGGTACATACATGGCCAGCGGACGCATTTCATTTGAGGAACTCTGGGTTTTTGGCAAAGCACCCGCTTTCTTAGGCAACAAACTTGATGAATTACATTTTACTTATGGCTTCTGGTCATAAGTTATTGCAAATAATTAATATTGTTTACCATGATAATTGTATTCGTTGCAATTACTACTATTACATTGACTTGTATTCAACTATTACATTTCAAACTTGTGAATTTCAGTCAACCTTTGTGTTGACCTTTTTAGCATGTTTAGCTTAGGTAATTGAGCAACCTATGGCACAAAGTGGCATTAGACTTGAGGACGTCCAAGCTTTTTATCATTCAAACTTTATGTTTTCATTTGTATTTTGGGACCTCCTTTTGTAAAACTCTGAAATAATATTGAATGATAACTAAATTTTCCAAAACGTCTCTTTTGAGTCGTTTTCTATGATTATGACTATTGATTCATGAAGTAATACTCCAATTTAGCTTCCGCTACTATATGTCAAATAAGGGGGTGTTACAGATTAGTATCAAAGCCAGGTTATAGAGAACAAGGTTAAAACCTAAACTATAACTATTTTCCATCCAAGAAAATCCTCCGTGCCACTATATTTCCTGAATAGTATGTAAAGATACATAACTATTATATAAATAACTTATGTTATTTCCACTGGGTTGTTACATAATTATGTCTACTCCCGACTATATCTACCTTATTATCGTCCCATCTGATTCTGATGTTGAGGATGCTTTTCCTCTATAAATACTCCTAACTATATCCTGGCTTCACCGGACTATTCCCCAGCCTCACCGAGAAACACTTCTTCTGACTCTTCAGAGGATTTATCTAAGGATCTTTTGGCCTCGCTAGCCATCTCACCTTTCCACGATGATCCATATATGAAGGTCATGCAAGCATATAATGCTACTAATAATGATACACATATTCCACTACCACGAGCTCCTATTGCTCCACCAACTATTTTGCCTCCATCTCCAGTGTTACCACCATCACCACTATTTGATCCTTGAGATTTCTTTCTTCCTAAAGAGATTTTGCCACCTCAAAAACGAGCCTGTTTCCTATCACCCGTCTCTACTGATTCCTTCGCCCCACCTCAACTCTTTTGAGATGGGAGAGAGTTCTCATAAGATGCGTTTGGAGCGCCATGAGGAACAGATCGATGCTATTCTGAATCACTTAGATGAGCTCCCTCTCAAGCGCATTGAGCATATGGAAGATAAGATAGAAGGTCTTGGTAATGGTCGAGTAATCATACAGCGAGATTTTGACCAACTAGAAACCGAACTTCAAGAAGCCCGTACCCAGATTTCTGGATTTCAAAGAGAGCAAATAAGGCATGACGATGAGATTGTTCTTGCTCACGTCAAGATTTCTACTCTGGAAATGATCATCGAGGATATCCAAGTTCGCCACCGATCAGATATGAAGAGTCTTTTGGACATGATCCAAGAGCACAAGAACCACAAGGGAGGACCACCAGACTACTAGACTAGATCCTTGTCATTTACAGCTTTTGTTTTGAATCCAACCACGAGATATGTGGCATAAATAATGACACTTGTCAAATTTTGTTTATGTAAAATATGTAGACAAGTTGTTTATGACATAATGAAGTTGTGATTCCATTATACTTTGCTGTTTCATGATACCGATTTATGTATGTCGTGATTGTCTATCCTATGCCCTGTGTTAAGGTTATTCATGTATCATATCTTTATGTATCCAGGTTACTATGGCTCTCTTACCACCAGGTTTTCTAGAACCTTTGTATCCGGATATGATTAATGCTCAAGACATTGAGCATATGATTCCACCTACACCACCTAGAGACATCGAACCTCTTGTTGAATCACATATACCATTATCTCCATCTTCATTAGTTGGATCTTCATCACTGGTTAGGTCAACTACACCACCACCAGACTATCCCTTTAATGAGTCTATCTTCGCAGAGTTAGATAACTCATTAAAGATCATACCGCGACCACTACAAAGTGAACCAGTCCTTGAGGAACCTAATAAATCAGATGCTTGTTAGAGTGTCCATCTTTAGGAATCTTAGATTCTAAAATTTTCCGTTATATTCTGCAATGTAATATCAAAGGATATGTATTTCTTTGTTAAGACTCGTATCAACTAAGTATTTATGTCAAATGATTTCAATATCACTATGTATGAAAATTTTGACAATGACTTGTGATATGACTATATCATTGTATGTATTCTTATTTTTTGTTGTCTTGTAAATGTTGATAGAATGGCTCCTAAGAGGACATCAACATCTGCAGCACCACCCATGACTTAGGCCGCCATCAAGAAACTAGTTGTTGATAGTGTTTTCGCGGCTCTGGAAGCACAAGCTGTTACCATGGCAAATACTGATAATACCAATAGGAACACCAGACCAAGAGAAACTCTTGTAGCAAGAAAATATAGCTACAAAGAGTTTATGAGCTGCCAACCTTTCAATTTCAAAGGTACGGAAGGCGTTGTTGGCCTCATCCGCTGGTTTGAACGAACTGAATCGGTATTTTCCCGTAGCAACTGTACCGAGGACTGCAAAGTGAAATTTGCTACTGGTACTCTAACTGAAGAAGCTTTGTCCTGGTGGAATTCATTCGCCCAGCCTATTAGAATAGAGGAAGCCTCAGATACTCCTGGTCCAAATTTAAAAAGCTCTTAATAAAGAAGTATTGTCCCCGAACTGAGGTTAAGAAAATGGAAGATGAATTTTACAATCTGACTGTAAAAGGAAATGATCTCAAGACTTACGTTAGAAGATTCTAGGAATTGGCAGTTTTATGCCCAACTATGGTGCCAAATTCTGAGAAACTTATGGAAGTCTTCATCGGGGGATTACCCAGAAGTATTGAAGGAAACGTTACCACTTCAAAGCCTCAAACTTTAGAGGAAGCTATTACCATAACCCAGAGGTTAATGGATCAGGTATTAAATCACAGTTCTGTGCATGAACCAATGATCAAAAACGTAAAAGTTTGATGTTAGAAAGGAACCTTCACCAACAACAACCTACCAGGAATAACCGTAACAGAATAGAAAACCGCAACAATGAACAACCAAAACAAACTGATTAGAAGAAGATACGTCAGGGCTTATGCTGTCACCCCAACTGAAAATAGTAGGTATACTGGAAGCCTTCCCCTGTGTAAGAAATGCACCCTGCATCACACAGGACCTTGCACTGTCAAGTGTCAGACTTGCAACAAGGTGGGTCATTTGACCAGGAACTGCAGAAACAAAGGGCCAGCCACTGGAAGCAACCTACAACCAGTATTCGTAACTTGTCATGCCTGCGGAGAGAAAGGGCACTACAAAAGTCAGTGCTCAAGAGTAAATAACAATGACCACGGAAGAGCGTACTTGCTGAGGGACAAGAACGCTCACCAAGACCCGAACGTAGTCACAGGTACGTCCCTTTTAAACCAACATCTAGCTTGAGTATATTTGATTTAGGAGCTGTTAAAAAGTTTTGTATCCATTATTGCGGGGGGGGGTTGGGGGGTGGGGGGATTGCTTATATGCTTATTATCCACCAATTACACTAGATACCATTATAACATTGAACTTGGCCGATGAAACCTAGTAGGCACTAATGCCGGTTTTCTAAGGTGGCACTCTGATTTTGCTAACCAACCTTTCAAAATTGATTCTCATGCCTATTAAAACTCGGTATGTTTTGACGTCGGTCATTGGTATGGATTGTTATCCAAGTTTCATGCTAGAAATTAATCTGTGATGAGAAAGTCGTCCACATCCCAATCGACGGTGAAACTTTGATCATACGAGGTGATCGAAGAAAAACCTGACTAAGCCTCATATCCTGTATTAAAACCGAAAGATATATATCCAGGGGATATCAAGTTTTCATAGCCCAAGTAATGGAGAAAAAGTCAGATGAAAAACGACTAGAAGATATACCGGTAGTCAGAGAATTTCTGGAAGTCTTTCCTGAAAATCTACTCGGCCTTCCCCTAGTTCGCCAAGTAGAATTCCAAATCGATTTAATTCCAGGAGCGGCACCAGTAGCCCGAGCACCTTACAGATTAGCTCCTTCAGAAATGCAGGAACTATCAAACTAACTACAAGAGTTAGCATACCAAGGTTTTATTCCGTACCAAGTACTTCGCCTTGGGGTGCTCTTATCTTATTTGTTAAAAAAAAAGACAGATCTTTCAGAATGTGTATCGACTACCGGGAGTTGAATAAACTCACCGTAAAGAATCGTTACCCATTACCCAGGATCGATGATTTATTCGACCAACTTTAAGGTTCGAGTGTTTACTCAAAAATTGACTTGAGATCAGGCTATCACCAACTGAGAGTCAGGGATGAAGATATTCCGAAGACTGCTTTCAGAACGCGGTACAAACACTACGAATTCCAAGTGATGCCATTTGGTTTAACTAACGCACCTGCTATATTCATAGATCTCATGAACCGTGTGTGTAAACCATACTTGGATAAATTTGTGATAGTATTCATTGATGATATTCTTATCTACTCGTAACAAAGAGGAAAACACGAAGCATCACCTGAGGAATATCTGGAATTACTCAAAGGGAGAAACTATATGCCAAGTTCTCCAAATGTGATTTCTAGATCAGTATCGTGCAATTTCTCGGGCACGTGATTGACAGTCAAGGAATTCACGTTGACTCTGCCAAGATTGAAGCAGTTAAGAATTGGGCATCTCCTACCACACCTACAGAAATACGCCAATTCTCAGGACTCGCCGGCTACTATCGGAGATTTATCAAAGATTTTTCGAAGATTGCAAAGTCTTTGACTGAATTAACCCAGAAAAACAAGAAGTATATCTGGGGAGAAAACCAAGAGTCAGCTTTTCAACTGTTAAACAGAAGCTTTGTGAAGCTCCAATCTTAGGATTACCAGAAGGAAACAACGATTTTATTGTTACTGTGATGCATCACATCAAGGTCTGGGAGCGGGTGTTAATGCAAAGAGAAAAAGTTATTGCATATGCATCCCGACAACTCAAGCCTCATGAAGAGAACTATACCACACATGACCTTGAATTAGGAGCAGTAGTGTTCGCTCTTAAAATTTGGAGACACTATCTGTATGGCACAAAGTGTATTGTGTTCACTGATCATAAAAGTCTTCAGCATATCCTTGATCAGAAAGAGTTAAACATGAGACAACGTCGTTGGTTAGAATTGCTCGCAGATTACGATTGTGAGATTCACTACCATCCTGGAAAGGCAAATGTTGTAGCAGATGCCTTAAGCCGGAAGGAACGAATCAAACTACTTTGAGTTAGAGCATTAGTTATGACCCTTTACCCAAAATTACCATCAAAAATCCTCGAAGCCCAATCTGAGGCGATCAAAGAAGAGAACATCGAAGTTGAGAACCTACAAGGAATGGACAAAGCATTTGAAGTACGTCCTGATGGAACTCGTTGTATCAAGAATCGAAGTTGGTTACCACTCTTTGGTAATTTAAGGGATTTGATCATGTATGAATCCCATAAATCAAAGTATTCCATCCACCCAGGTTCTGACAAGATGTATCAGGATCTAAAGAAATTCTATTGGTGGCCTAACATGAAGACAATCATCGCTGAGTATGTTGGCAAGTGTTTAACATGCTCTAGAGTTAAAGCAGAATGTCAGAAGCCATCCGGCTTACTGATACAACCAGAGATTCCTACATGGAAATAGGAAAGAATAACGATGGTCTTCATTACAAAACTACCCAAATCATCAAACGAACATGACACAATTTGGGTCATTGTAGACCGCCTTACCAAATTAGCATATTTCATCCCTACCAGAGAAATAGATAGTATGGAAACCCTTACAAGGTTATATATAAAGGAGATAGTTTCACGGCATGGAGTGCCAATATCCATCATCTCAGATCGTGACAGTCATTTTTACATCCAGATTCTGGCAATCAATGCAAAGTGCCTTGGGTACTCAATTAGATATGAGTACGGCATATCATCCCGAAACCGATGGACAAAGTGAAAGAACCATCCAAACACTCAAAGATATGCTTCGAGCATGTGTTATAGATTTTGGAAAAGGATGGGAGAGACACTTACCATTGGTAGAGTTTTCGTATAATAACAGTTACCATGCTAGTATTAAGGCAGCACCATTCAAGGCACATTATGGTTGAAAGTGCATATCACCTGTCTGCTTGGCCGAAGTTAGAGATGTTCAACTCACGGGACCAGAGATAATCCATGAAACTACTGAAAAGATAGTACGAATCTGACAACGCTTGCAAGCTGCAAGAGACCGGCAAAAGAGTTATGCCAATGTAAGGCAAAAGCCTTTAGAATTTCAAGTTGGAGATCGTATTATGTTAAAAGTGTCACCTCGAAAAGGTGTCATCCGATTCGGAAAGCGAGGAAAGCTTAACCCCTGGTACATTGGACCATTTAAGATCCTTTATAAGGTCGGCCCAGTGGCATACAAACTTAAGCTTCCTAAAGAGCTCGGTAATGTCTACAATACCT
>BQNB010189980.1:0-11822 GCA_026074375.1 Tanacetum coccineum | reverse complement strand
TAACTTCCATTAAACATTTATTTTGTGTTTTAATAATTAAATATATAACGTTTTATATATATTAATTATTGTTCATTAATTCTTTCATACGTAATGTGTGCAATCCCGAGGTCTCGAGTTCGATCCTAACACACATCTACTAATTTATGTCCATAAAACTAATAATAATATCATTTTTTTTTATTGTTAACTTTAAATTAAACAATCATAAAACGGTCTCATTTGCAACTAGCAGTCTTCCAAACATTAAAAAAGTAGTAGTAATCTTTTACATGTCGACAATAATCACATCTGACCCACCACTCGCAAAAAGCCAAAATTATTCCTTACAGGCTTTTCAAAATTTATGTAGAATCCAAATATTTTATTCACTATTATATTATCATTGATATATACTTTTTTTACTAAATAGAGAAAAATTTAAAGAATAAATACTAGTCAAGATTTGATGTAATATATGTTTATCAAGGCCTACAATGTCGATTAATCGTTATTTAAACGCTATTAGGTCATCAACCTTTTCGATTTGTGTAAATCGATTAGCCGTGATCAATGACAGTCAACGACGATCAACAATATATGCTCAAACTTGCCTGAAACTTATAAATCATGTTAAAGATACCCAAAATCACCGCAAACTTGTTTTAATCACTTATAGTAGCTGTTTGTTCTATTAAAAGTTGTTTTTTTAAACATCTTGCCGGAAATATCAAAACTTGCCCGAAATATCAATCCGATTAATCACTGATTATAAGTTACAAGAATGTCGATCACCCGACTACCGATTCACAATTTTTCAACTTGCCATTCATAAAGGTGTTCATGCTCAATAAGATGCATACAAATTATTCATGAACAATGCATTTCATCACTAGTATTCTTTTGAAGACATTATTGATACCACAGTGGCATATAGCATATGAGTTTATTGTAATGAATAATGAATGAGAGGGGTTCGATGCCATAAATTTGATTGGCTGGAAAAAAAAGAGCATTATTCATTATTTGGCTAAAGAATAAGAGAAATGTTACATCTACCAAAACTTTACAAAATAATATTCACACAATGACTTGGCAACAAAATGTGGAGGGTAAGCAAGAAGAAAAAGAAATTATTATGCAATGTGATTGGACCAACACACTTGCCAAGTCATTGTGTGGATTTTATTTTGTAAATACTTTGTGGATGTAGCATTACTTAAATAATAGTAGATGAAAGTGAAACTAGAATCGAAATGAAGAAAGTGGTGGATGGATGAGTTGACATAACATAAACTAAAATGATTCTATTGATAATGGAATCGTACCTCATATGCATGCATCCCTATCACACTTTACACCCAACACATTATTTATCTTAACAAGTACTAATACTATTTCACATTTGTCATGAACTAATCTAGCTACCATATGGTCGTGCCAAACTCCTCGTGCCATAGAGAAAAAGTGATGCCACGTTAGCAAAATGGAGTTTGACACCAGAATTGCTATGACACCAGAATTCAGCGGCATTGGTTGGCACCAGAATTTCTGATGCCAAACTATTTTTAAATTTTTTTTTTTTAATTAACTATTATTTAAATAAACTTATTATAACTAAATTAAATTCATTAAAATTAAAACATTACATTAAAAAAAATACATAAATTAAAAGACATAAATTAAAATGCATAAATTAAAAGATATAATTTAAAAAACATAAATTTAACGGCGTCGGTCGACTAGTTTGGTGGTAGATATTCGGCTCGGATGCGTTCCTTTTGGGCGTTGATGATAGCGGCATATTAAAATAACTACCTCCACAACAACAACAACAACCACATATTAAAATAAAAATAAAATTATAATACGTATTCATGTTAGGAGGGCTTCAACTAAGCAGCCACTAATCAGAAGAAGACGAAGATCGACAACAATCTCTTCTTCAAGTAATTATTTATATTAAAGTAAGCTTTTTATTGTTTTTTCTTTATGTTAATTAAGGCTTATGTTTTGTTTTCTTCAAGTTGAAAGTGATAAAAGTTAATCACTTTTATGAGGTTGTTTAGATTGCTTTTTTTTTTGAACAGCAATATATTATTAAACCACTAGCAAGAAGCTAAAAATTACAAAGCGACAAGGTACGGATTTTTAAGCCAATCGTTCCAACTAAACGAGGCTTTACATCTATTACGACACCAATAAAAAGACCGAGACACAATATCCTCAAAAATCATCGCCTTTGGAGAAGAAACCGCTTCAAAGATATACTTGTTCCGATATTGCCAAACATGCCACCACATTACGTAAAAAACACCTTCGAGAGCCTGCTTATAATTAGAAGATAAGCGAAGATTCACAAGCCAGTTTAACCAATCTTCATATGAGTCGGCCTCTATGTAAGTAATATCCNGCCATAGATTGCTCAATTACCTGAGATAAACATGCTAAAAGGGCCAACACAAAGGTTGAGTGAAATTCATAGTTTTTGTAATAAAATATTTAAATACAAGACATCATAATTGGTAATAATTGTACAACTACAATTATCATGGAAAACAATATTATATTATTGCACTAAGCTCATGACACCGAAACCTTAAGATATTTACAAGATATTGCCCCAACGGGTGCTTTGACAAACACCTGAAGTTCCTCAATTGAAATGCGTCCGTATGGTAGTGCGCTGTTATCTACCAGGACGGGGAAGTTCAGTCCCAATAGATCTATTCACGAAATTCGCGCTTACTCAACCAGTACGTTTGGTTACAAGTAATTAACGGTTCATGATAGTGGGGCCTTTTGGTAAATAGAGGTACTTAGGAAATAATATACCAGGATAGCATACAATTGAAAATACTTGTATTCATGGTTTATAGCATGTATCTCCCCACGAGATTTAGAAAACATGTAAAGGTGGACTGTGAACTCACCTTGATAAGGTTAGTTTGATTGATGTCAAAAGTGACTCAATTGGAAATAAACGGCCTCGTCACGCAACATGGGTAATATGTCAAGTCTTAGTTCGATTGTTTATATTTCAAACTTTATTTCATAAAGTTTAACGTAAATATTAATTTGATTTATTAATTTGTGAAACCATCGTATCACTGTTCAGGCTATCATAATCCAGAGGTCATGTAGTAAACGTTTGAGGAGTTAGGACACTTTAAATCGTAAATCCAGCAATTCGTCAAAATGTCTACCTAAATGAAATCCCCTCACATGAAATTCCCTAGTAACATGATATGTTATACTTTAAATGATAAGATTTGAAGTTTCTTCAAAAGCTAGTGGATGATAAATTATGTTAAATATATAACATAATTGTTTTATAATGTTTCGAACGATGATTGATAACGATAAATGTGTCGGGTTTTAATAAAATCAAGTTTGTAATATTTAAATATTTTTTTATAATTAATATAAAAATGTTATATTTTATACCCTTGAGAATATAAAAATGACAATATCTACCCTTGGTATATATATATATTTATAAATTTAATCCCTTATATATAACTTTATATAAATTTTACCCTTAACTTAGAAAATTTGTAAAACAGTCCCTTGTGGTTTCAAGTTTAGGATAATTACATTTTCAGCCCCTCTAGTTTATAAGTTTCAAAATGTTACAATATATACCCTTATGCATGATTTGTTTTGCAATTTAAGTCCAAAATCCATAATAATTGTATTTTAAATCTTGAAAGTATTTTGCAGCTTATAGCTTATTAAAACAAGTTGGTTTTATAAGCTTTAACAAGCTTTTAGCTTATAAAAAGAGCTTATGAGCTCTTAAATTCCAAAAAGGGTTCGTTTGGTTTCAAAATCATAACCCGATGGGTTAGAGATTTTAGGGCTTATTTTAAAGTTTATAAAAATGACATACTAGCTTATAGGAATAGCTTTAGGACTAGCTTATAGCTTTAAGCTTATAGGATTTTCGAAAAGAGCTTTTAGGGTTTTATAAGGACGTGTTTGGTTTAGGAAAACCAAACATGAAAGCTTAGGGTGTTAAGGCTTATTTCACATGATCTTAAAGATGAACAAGAGCTTATATATGATCCTAAATGTAACCGCTTATAGAATGAGTGTAAGAACTTACTAGTGCACAAAATGGGTCGAAAATGATGAAATGTAACCCGAAAACCTTAGGAGATGAATCAAAAACTCTTCCTCCTTAACGCTTGGCTTCGAAATAGCTTATACTTCTTCCTTAGCTCTTCTAGGACTCGGCTAGTACATGATTTGAGTATTGTGTTTGATTTTGTGGTGAGTTTTGAAGTGTGGAGGGGTCCCGGCTTTATATAGGGACGAATGGATTAGAGATCAAGGTTTTAGAGTAGAGTAGTGGTGTCATAACAATACCCAAAACCTAATGGTGTCTTTATTAATGAGAAAGAGGTCTCGTTAATAAATGACATGCATAACATATTCCAAACAATTCATGCTAATGCATTCATTCAAACAGAAAACATAAATAAACTCCAAACATTCTACGGTCTCTTCTAGCCACTTCGCTCTAACTTAGCACCATTAAGCTCACCTGAAAATGATGCTTAAAAACGTCAACACAACGGTTGGTGAGAGTCATAGGTTTAAGACACACATTATAAACCTTTCAAACCAATTATTGTGATTATCAAAACAATATAGGACAATTATGCAACATATGAACTTATGCTAACATGCAAACCAAATCACCATATCAAACCAACCATACATATACTGGGTAGGCGTACCCCTCCGATCCCACATACGTCACTTACGCACCTAAAAGTCTACCAGCTGAAGCTTATATTTAGGCCTGGACCCATACCAATTCACTGAGTTGATCAATCTCAAATTAACGATCCGTGAGATGATCAGCCCCACTATTAATGATCCTCAACACAACACAATATCATGCAACAACAAGCCATATGCAGTCACATAATGTCCACACGCAATCAAAACACATAATCACAGCAATTCAAAACATTTCCAAAACACTTAGCATCATTTCCATCCCAATTTAAAACATTAAAAAGAGGGACTATGAAACTCACCTGATGCTTAGCTTCCCAAAAGAATCCAACAAAAGCTTCACAAACACTTCACGGATAATCTAAACAATTAAGCACACAATAAGCTACCATCAATTAGGCATTCAACCCAATATGATGTAACCTCAACTATGATGGATATCTAAGCTATCTACCATAGTTCTATACTTGTTTTAAACCTTTTCCAACTCTTATATACACCATTTACACTTCAATACTACACTTTAAATTTTCTGGATTAGAGCAGAATTTTATACTCACTTACGCGTCCTAAACGTACCACTTAAACACTTCCACAATTCAAACCAAAATTCACCATGCTACATATATGTCGCTTATTAAAACAACAATTTGGTTTTAATAAGCTTTAACAAGCTTTTAAGAGCTTATAAAAAAAGCTTATGAGCGCTCTTAAATTCCAAAAAAGGGTTCGTTATTGGTATACAATCAAAACCCGATGGGTTAGAAGATTTTAGAGCGGCTTATTATAAAGTTAATAAAAAAGGACATATAGCTTATCAGGAAATCATTAAGACAAGCTATAAGGCTGTATAAGCTTATAGGATTTTCGAAAAGAGCTTTTAGGGTTTTATAAGGACGTGTTTGGTTTAGGAAAACCAAACATGAAAGCTTAGGGTGTTAAGGCTTATTTCACATGATCTTAAAGATGAACAAGAGCTTATATATGATCCTAAATGTAACCGCTTATAGAATGAGTGTAAGAACTTACTAGTGCACAAAATGGGTCGAAAATGATGAAATGTAACCCGAAAACCTTAGGAGATGAATCAAAAACTCTTCCTCCTTAACGCTTGGCTTCGAAATAGCTTATACTTCTTCCTTAGCTCTTCTAGGACTCGGCTAGTACATGATTTGAGTATTGTGTTTGATTTTGTGGTAATTTTTGAAGTGTGGAGGGGTCTCGACTTTTTATAGGGACGAATGGATTGGAGCCTAAGGTTTTGGAGTAAAGTAGTGGCCAAGGGTGTGAAGTAGTGGCCAAGCTAACTAGGAGTGACTCATGGGAGCTATGGACTAGCATTGAGAGGTGGTGAGGGGCTCGGTTTGCAAAGGAGGTGACGAGGGGGGTTTTACTTAGTGAGCAAGAAGGTGGTGATGGTGGCTAGCAAGGTGGTGAGTCACGGTGGTGCTTGGTGTGACTTTAGTTCGAGCTAGTGTCGGGGTGTTTAGGGTTTTCGGTTTTAGGGTTAGGACGAATTAGGGTTAGGGTTATGACGAATTAGGGTTAGGGTTAGGACGAATTAGGGTTTTAGATTTAGGGTTTCGGATTAGGGTTTTAGGAGGGAAAATGCTAAATTTGAATTCCATGCTTAACCGGGTTGTACTTTGAGCTCAAATGAGTTGTACTAGGTTTGAGGAGTTAGGACACTTTAAATCGTAAATCCAGCAATTCGTCAAAATGTCTACCTAAATGAAATCCCCTCACATGAAATTCCCTAGTAACGTGATATGTTATACTTTAAATGATAAGATTTGAAGTTTCTTCAAAAGCTAGTGGATGATAAATTATGTTAAATATATAACATAATTGTTTTATAATGTTTCGATCGGATAAATATGTCGGGTTTTAATAAAATCGAGTTTGTAATATTTAAATATTTTTTTATAATTAATATAAAAATATTACATTTTATACCCTTGAGAATATAAAAATGACAATATCTACCCTTGGTATATATATATTTATAAATTTAATCCTTTATATATAACTTTATATAAATTTTACCCTTAACTTAGAAAATTTGTAAAACAGTCCCTTGTGGTTTCAGGTTTAGGATAATTACATTTTCAGCCCCTCTAGTTTATAAGTTTCAAAATGTTATAATATATACCCTCATGTATGATTCATTTTGCAATTTAAGTCCAAAATCCATAATAACTGTATTATAAATCTTGAAAGTATTTTGCAGCGTATAGCTTATAAAAACAAGTTGGTTTTATAAGCTTTAACAAGTTTTTAGCTTATAGAAAGAGCTAATGAGCTCGTAAATTCCAAAAAGGGTTCGTTTCGTTTTAAAATCATAACCCGATGGGTTAGAGCTTTTAGGGCTTGTTTTAATGTTTATAAAAATGACATACTGGCTTATAGGAATATAGGGTCTTTAAGGACTAGTTTAATCTTATATCTTAAAGCATATTATGGATTTTGCAAAAAGAGCTTTTAGGGTATTAAAATGGACGTGTTTGGTTTTACGTGAAAACCAAACATGAAAGGCTTAAGGTGTGTTAAGGCTTATTTCACATGATCTTAAAAGATTAACAAGTACTTATAATTATGATCCTGAAATGTAACCGCTTATATAATGAGTTTAATAACTTACTAGTGCAACAAGCAATGGTCGAAAATGAAGAAATGTAACCCGAAAACACTTAGTAGATGAGATCAAAAACTCTCCGTCCTTAACGCTTTTTTTTGAAATGTAACTTAGGTTACTTCTTCCTTAGCTCTTCTAGGACTCGGCTAGTACATGATTTGAGTATTGTGTTTGATTTTGTGGTAATTTTTGAAGTGTGGAGGGGTCTCGACTTTTTATAGGGATGAATGGATTGGAACCCAAGGTTTTGGAGTAAAGTAGTAGTCCAAAGGTGTGAAGTCGTGCCAAGGCTAACTAGGGAGTTACTCGATGGGAGCGATGGACTAGCAATGAGAGTTGGTGAGGGGCTGCGTTTGTGCAAAGAGAGGTGACGAGGGGTTTTTACTTAGAAGAAAGCAGAAGGTGGTGATAGGTGGCTAGCAAGGTGGGTGTAGTCACGTTGGTGCTTGGTGTGACATTAGTTTGCGCTATGTCGTCGGTGTTTAGGGATTCGGTTTTAAGATTAGTACGAGATTAGGGTTAGGGTTAAACGAAATTAGGGTTATGGTTAGGGTACAATAAGTGTTTTAGATTAGGTTTCGGATAGAGGTTTTTATGAGGTGAAAAAGGCCCAAATATGAATTCCCATGCTTCAGCGCGGGTTGTACTTTGAGCTCAAATGGAGTTGTACTAGGTTTGATGTATTTAGACACTTTAAATCGTAAATCGCAGGCAATCTCGTCAAATGTCTACCTCAAATGAAATCCCATCACATGAAATTCCTATGAAATCGTGATATGTTCATAGCTTTAAATGATAAGGATTTGAAAGTTTCTTCAAAAGCTAGAGATGAGTAAATTATGTTAAATATATAAACATAATATGTTTTAATAATGTTTCGATCGATGATTGATAACATAAATTTCGTTGTTTAACATAAAATCGAGTTTGTATAATACTTAAATAATTTTTTATAATTACATATAAAAATATTACATTGTATGTGAACGGCCTTGAGAATATGAAAATAACAATATCTAACCCTTGGTTATATATATCATTTATAAATTAAAATCCTTTATTATATATAACTTTATATAAATTTTACCCTTAACTTAAAAAACTGACAAAATAGCCCCTTGTGGTTTTAAGTTTATTATAATTACCTTCTCAGCCCCTCTAGTTTATAAGTTTCAAAATGTTAACAAACATAACCCTTATGCATGATTTTGAATTTGCAATTTTAAGTCGTCAAAAGTCCATAATTATTGATTATAAGATCTTTAACAGTATTTAGCAGCTTATAAGCTTATTAAAACAAATTTGTGGTTTTATAAGCTTTAACAAGCTTTATGCTTATAAAAATAGGCTTAAGAGCTCTTAAATTCCAAAAATGGTTCGTTTGTTTTCAAAATCTAACCCTATGGTTAAGATTTTAGGGCTTATTATTTTAATAATTTATAAAAATGACATACTATCTTATAGAATGGCTTAGGCTAGCTTTATAGCTTAAAGCTTATAGGATTTCCGAAAAGAAGCTTTAGGGATTAATAAGACCTTGTTTGGTATAGGAAAAAAAAACCAAACATGAAAAGCTTGGGGTGTTAAGGATAATTCATATCCATGATCTTAAAATGATGAACAAAGCTTAAATCTGACCTAAATGAAACCTGCTTATTAGAATAGAGTGTAAGAACTTACTAGTGCACAAAATGGGTCAAAAATGATGAAATGTAACCCGAAAACCTTAGGAGATGAATCAAAAACTCTTCCTCCTTAACGCTTGGCTTCGAAATAGCTTATAATTCTTCCTTAGCTCTTCTAGGACTCGGCTAGTACATGATTTGAGTATTGTGTTTGATTTGTGGTAATTTTTGAAGTGTGGAGGGGTCCTCTGACTTTTATTTATTGTTTTATAGGGAAGAATGGATTGGAACCTAAGTTATGGAGTAAGTAGTGGCCAGGGTGTTGAAGTAGTGGCCAAGCGTACTAATTGGACTCTGGGAGCTATGTGACTAAGCATTAGAGTTGTGATAGGGGCCCGGTTGCAAAGGAGGACGAGGGGGTTATACTTAGTGAGCAAGAAGGTGTGAGGGGGCTACAAGGTGGTGAGACACGGTGGTGCTTGGTGTGACATTTAGTTGAGCTAGTGTCGGTGTTTTTAGGTTTTTCGGTTATTATAGGTGTTAGGAACGAATTAGGTTAAGGGGTTATGAAGGGAAGGAGATGAGCAAAATAATTTACTAATAAAATTTAGGGTTATGGTTTAGGACGAATTAGGGTTTTAGATTTAGGGTTTCGGATAAGGGTTTTAGGAGGGAAAATGCTAAATTTGAATTCCATGCTTAACCGGGTTGTACTTTGAGCTCAAATGAGTTGTACTAGGTTTGAGGAGTTAGGACACTTTAAATCGTAAATCCAGCAATTCGTCAAAATGTCTACCTAAATGAAATCCCATCACATGAAATTCCCTAGTAACGTGATATGTTATACTTTAAATGATAAGATTTGAAGTTTCTTCAAAAGCTAGTGGATGATAAATTATGTTAAATATATAACATAATTGTTTTTATATGTTTTCGATCGGATAAATATTGACGGTTTTATTAAAATCTACTTTAATATTTAAATATTGTTTATAATTAATATAAAAATATTACATTGTTACTACCCTTGAGAATATAAAAATGACAATATCTACCCTTGGTATATATATATTTATAAATTTAATCCTTTATATATAACTTTATATAAATTTTACCCTTAACTTAGAAAATTTGTAAAACAGTCCCTTGTGGTTTTAGGTTTAGGATAATTACATTTTCAGCCCCTCTAGTTTATAAGTTTCAAAATGTTACAATACATACCCTTATGCATGATTTGTTTTGCAATTTAAGTCCAAAATCCATAATAATTGTATTTTAAATCTTGAAAGTATTTTGAAACAGCTTATAGCTTATTAAAACAAGTTGGTTTTATAAGCTTTAACAAGCTTAGTAGCTTTATAAAAATAAGCTATATGAGCTCTTAATTCCAAAAAGGGTTCGTTTTTTTTCAAATCCAAACCCGAGTAGTTATAGATTTTAGGGGCTTATATATTAAAGTTTATAAAAACGACATACTAGCTTATAGGAATAGCTTTAGGACTAGCGTATAGCTTTAAGCTTATAGGATTTTTGAAAAGAGCTTTTAGGGTTTTATAAGGGACGTGTTTGGTTTAGGAAAACCAACATGAAGCTTTAGTGTGTTAAGGTTATATCACATGATCTTAAAGATGAACAAGAGCTTATATATGATCCTAAATGTAACCGCTTATAGAATGAGTGTAAGAACTTACTAGTGCACAAAATGGGTCGAAAATGATGAAAATACCCGAAAACTAAAATAGGCACATGATAAAAAAACTCTTCCTCCTTAACCCTTGGTTTTGAAATAGCTTATACTTCTTCCTTAGCTCTTCTAGGACTCGGCTAGTACATGATTTGAGTATTGTGTTTGATTTTGTGGTAATTTTTGAAGTGTGGAGGGGTCTCGACTTTTTTATATAGGATCGAAGTGGAATTTTGGAGCCAAGGATTTGGATGTAATGGTAATCGGCAGGGTGTGAAGTAGTGGCCAAGCTAACTAGGAGTGACTCATGGGAGCTATGGACTAACATTGAGAGGTGGTGAGGGTCTCGGTTTACAAAGGAGGTGACGAGGGGGCTTTTACTTGGTGAGCAAGGAGGTGGTGATGGTGGCTAGCAAGGTTGTGAGTCACGGTGGTGCTTGGTGTGACTTTAGTTCAAGCTAGTGTCGAGGTGTTTAGGGTTTCGGTTTTAGGGTTAGGACTAATTAGGGTTAGGGTTAGGACGAATTAGGGTTTTAGATTTAGGGTTTCGGATTAGGGTTTTAGGAGGGAAAATGCTAAATTTGAATTCCATGCTTAACCGGGTTGTACTTGGAGCTCAAATGAGTTGTACTAGGGTTTAGAAGGGAATTACGTTCAAATATTATACATAACTAACTTGTACACTTGACTTATAAGCTTGTACATTTGTATTGTATGTAAACTTTACATGAAATCGGGTTTTTGATATAAACGTTAACGTATGAAATCCGTTTTGAATTAAATGTTAAGAAAGGTACGTTAAATAGATAATGTATGGTAAAATGGTGATTAAAACATATTGCTTGGCATATTATAACGTTTACTTAACATAAACGTTGATGAAATTGGCATTGGTAGGTTGCGTGAGCACGTTTACTTTTGTAATGTAAGTTACGTACATTATGGATGGAATAAAGCAAAAATCTTTTCATGAAAATGGTTGCATCTAATTTAATAGATGGAAATTACATTGCATCTAATTTAATAGATGGAAATTATACTGATGAAAATTGCATCTAATTTAATAGATGGATAATTACATAGAGGAAAATTGTGGGTTGTTATACGAGAACTTGATCATAGGATATACGAGCATGAGGAGAGAGATGAT
>BQNB010189979.1:1309-11823 GCA_026074375.1 Tanacetum coccineum | reverse complement strand
GTTGCTTTAGAATTATCTAAAGGAACAAACCCTTTACAAGCTAAAGGTTAAGATCTATTCAGTAAACGATCCAACAATTACTTTTAAGTTTTTATCTAATTTTTTTAAAATTATACTATTACGTTAAGATCCAACCAAACACAGTGATATAATACATCAACTACAATTATAACACATTTCAACTTTTTAAATTACAATTTAGTCGACAGATTACAATTCCTTTTATAACATACTGCGAACCAAACGCTTTTAAAAAAATTCTTGAGAGTGTCAATTATAACAACTCTAGGATATTTTAATTTTCTAACCCTAAGAGCAAACGATATGGTGGCGAGGGTGCTCGCCGTTTCTGACGTGGCACCTCGCCACCTCTCGCCATTCACTCGCCACCACACCAAAGTGGCTCGCCAAAAGTTCTCTCGTCCTGGAAGTGAGGAGGAAAGAGACAAATGGGTTGTGTTTTTTTATCTTTTTTATCTTTTTCTTTTGATTTATAAATGTGTGTGTTTGTGTGTGATGGTTTATAAAGGTGGCTTGGCAAATGGGTGTTGCAGGTTTTTATCATGAAGAAGAAGCGGGTTTCGTTTGTGTTTTTTATATAAAAATTATATTTACATTTTGAGCCCTTATTGTTTTTCTTGTTTTTCATTTTTAGGTTTAAATTTATAATTTTGTTTATAAAGTGTGTTTTTAATTTTATAAAAAATAAATTTGTAATTTTGTATTTTTTTATTTTTCGTATGTTTTTTTATGTTTTGTATTGTAATTTTATTTTACTGAAATGAATTTAGTTTATTTGAAAAATGGAAAATAAAATAAAATTGTAGGTGGGTGAGGCCCAAATGAGGATGTTGATGGTATGTTATGAGTGAAATGGTATTTTGAGGTAAGAGTGTTAAGATGAGATCGCACCCGATGGGACCCAAATGAGAAAGTTTTCCTCTTCACCATACCTATAAGACTGAATGTAATGGTAAGATCGACCTTGGGTCGGTCGTCCCATGTGGAAGCAACTAAGGTCGGTCGTCCCATTACCTCGACATTACCTGACAGAACTAGACTAGTCCCCCCACCCAACCTTTGCAATTGTTTAGGTCGAGTAGTAGTACGAGTAATGAAGTGTTTCCTATAATAAAATGTTTTCCTTTATTTTTTTAAAACCACATCTTCTTTCTCTTATCACACACATATACATTTTTATCAATAAATACAATAAAACAATTGTCTCAAATCTATTGTGTGCTTAGTTTTCGATGATAGGATGATGAAACCGGGAAGTGAATAGTTTATCTCAGATTTTTTTAATCGATGTGGTTAGGTAATTCAAGCATTATCCTACAATCAAAAAATACCAAGAAGTATATGTAGATATGTTTCGGTGTCATGACGTTAGTGCTAGCTTATCTTTGCTAAAAAAACATTTTACAACACTATTTATTAGTAAACGATTTCGAAATGAACGATCGTGTTCACCGATTGTTCGAGTTTTGTCTGCTAAAGGTCTTATTTTCAGAAGGGAGTGATGATTGTCTGGAAAAGTGGCATCTTGCTTTAGTGATGTGTACCTGGATAACAACTAGCATACGCTGCTGTTCAAGATTCTCTAGACGATATTTAAAATCGGTGAAAAAAAATTATCTGTGATTTATGATGATTTCTGTAACGGGGTTATAGTTTATTAGCGAGGGAGTATTGCGGAAGGCCTACGCAAATGCGTCGAAAAACTTCGTTTTCACGAGAAAAACATGGGTTCTTGGTTTGATAGGCAGACATAGCATGCAAAATGGTCGTGGGTCAATATCCACAAGTATCATGCCTCTTCAGTTGGGGTGATTCGGGTCAGAGCAGTCGATTTTGTTAGACAGCGGGTTGCCTTACAAGATTTATGATTTTGGCACGCCTTTTTGTGTTGCAGGTCTCGAAAATGAGGTTAACGTTTTACGTAATCAGTTTTAAATGATCTTTAAAGTAGGAAAAGCACCAGAGTTCATTCGTGGCTAAGAGTGACTTATTAAATGAGGATATTATCTTATGACGGGATATAACAAGAATGGATGTGCTTATGAAGTCTATTTCACAGCAGGGTCAAATGATGTGAAGCGAATAAGATATAAGCAAGTCTTAAAGCGAAAGAAAAGTTGTGTACGAGGGTTAGGCGTGTAAAGAAAAAACTGGGTATCGTAAGAACTCATTGTCCGGTTATGATTTAAAAAGGGATTTACGCATTTATGTACATTGACTCATCTTAATAATTTGTGCGCAAAGAAAAAAGGAAGGCAATTCTCTCCGACTTTTATCGGCGGATACATCGTGAGGATGATCCGTAGATGCAAAGATAGGTACGAGTTTTCAGATAAATAACGACGAAGAAACATCGTAATCTTAAGCAGATCTAGTGGAAACATTTGGCACGAACAAAATTGCAAAACTAATTTACTGTAATTATTTATCTTCCGTAATTTTTTTTCCGTCTTTTCTTCTATGTATTTTTATTTCCGTATTTTAGTTTGTAATGTTTAATTATTAATGTAATGTTTTTTTTTAAAAAAAAATTGTTCGGTCGCCTGTGCGGTCACCACTACGGGTGTTTGGTCACTGTGTGGTCTAGAAGAGAGAAAGCTGAGTTGGCGCCGACGTGGCGGTGTCCTCTGCGGTCACCACTACGGGTGTTTGGTCACTGTGTGGTCTAGGAGAGAGAAAGCTGAGTTGGCGCCGACGTGGCGGTGTCCTCTGCGGTCACCACTACGTTTAGCCTCCAATTGATTTTACACGGCCATGTAATGAGTGGGTAAGTCCCATTATGTACGAAAACGTATTAAAAAGGACGACAAAATATGAAAACAAATAAAACCGGATGAAAACATCCGAAAACGGATAAAAAACAAACGAAAACGTATGAAAACAAATAAAAACGAATAAAAACATATTTATAGTTTAATACTAAACATATGTTAAATGAAACGGCATCCCAACATCACTGATTCATGACTACTTTTTACAAGTAATATAACCACAACACCAAAACTCTAATGACCAACAAGACTAAGCCAAAAACGCCAACAACAATTACACACAACCCATCTGAAACACATTTCTACCTATATATGGGGCAAGACATGAATTTTTTCATGATGACTAGACATGGTGACATGTCAGTTTTAATGCTGACTGGAAATGCCACGTCAAAGTGCATTTTCGTCCTAAATTTCGACTTACAAAATCTGTGTGTAAAATAAAGGGCATAATTGTCCATTCGGTATTCCCCTAAAATCTCTCTCCACATTTCATTCAACAGTTACCTTTAATCTCTCACAAATTTAACATCCATTCCAAACTTATGATTCACTGTAACATTCGAAAACCAATTCAACTAACCCTAATCTTCATCTTCATCACACAATATTCAATTAATCAAGAACCAAAAAACCACACATCTCATAATATTTGATAAGATCTCATGAATCTCCGAAAATAAAAACAAAAACCCTAACCCACACGCACAAAATCAATTGATTTCAAAAACAACATTATCATTCTACAAAATCATCCACTGTAGAAATAAAACGTGAATTCATATAGAAACGAACCAAGACAATCGCTCATGGATCGGCATGAGTAATTTTTGTTGAGAATTACAGATTTGAAGATTACAAAACATATATGCCGAAATGAAGATAGAAGAAACAATGAAGGACCTAATATGTAATAGTTATACCCATTATTATATCTGACAGCTATTGGATCTCAAATGGGCCTAAAACATGTCACATGATTTTGATCTTATTTTAAGGTTCATTGATTTTGTTAAAAGTTCCGTTTTTGTTTTTATCAGATTTATGCAGGTTCATCATGTTTTTATCAGATTCTATCCCATCATATATGCCGGATTTAAGGAAAAAACTAATTTTTGTTGCCCGTATTTTTGACAAATTCTTGATTGCTTTTGGATATGGAATGGAAGGGTGCAATACAAAAATTGTTTGTAGTCCTGAAATATGCCTAATTTGGGTTTGTAACGTTATTAGTATGTCGTTCACATTGAACATAAGGTGCTATTTACTATCAGCCTAATATTAGCCAGTAGGAATTATTGTTGCTCACTAACCAAATTATGTTTATAGAAAGTTCATTTGTGATATCATCCAATAGGTCTTATAACTCTAATGTATGACAAGAGAAACTAGACATGAATCATTCATTGGTATTGGTTTTCTTATATGTGGCCTGCGCAGGTGGATACTAACATTTTAAAATAAATTCATTTATCAAATTTTGGATTTTTTTAAGATACTAACATACAGTCAAAATTAAGATAAGATGTCATGATGCATTAAATCATTGAGTACTATGTTTGTTCTAGCCTTCGTTTTCTATGAAGTTAAAAAAACAGAATCATTAAGCAACTTCCGTGTTATACAATCAGAATTTAATTGATAGCTTCATCGGTTCTAGCCTTAGTTTTTAAATTATTATGCAGCTCGTGAGCGAGCTTTCAGCTTACTTTGTTTACAGATGTAAGCAAATGGATAGATTTTAGGTAGAATACTTTATTATAGATAGTTTGTTTACAATCTGTTTTATAGTCTGCTACCTTCTCTAATATTTGAATTTACGTTTATTGAGTTGATGTTGTTACTTACTATCTCACGAGTCCGAGAAACGACAATGCAAATATTGGTATGCTTTTTTTTGTTCTAATTAGTAACTTGCACATTTTTTTAGAAGTACGATGATTTTTTGACCCACTACCCAACCCGTGGGAATTTGTTGAAACAAGACATATTTTACACCCAATATATGGCCTCATTCTAGAATTCCATCAGGGTTTAAGTACATTAATCTTGCTGATAAGGGAAAATCATATATACTTGTACCACGTCAAAGGCAAAAACATCTCCTTCTCTTCCATTCCTTTTGTAGCAGGAACAAACCATGTGTCGGCATGGGCAATGCTTGAATGCGTCAGGTATTTTATTGCTTAGTGAGCATTAATTGTATTTATTTACCTTTAGTTTCCTTGATGAAAATCATATTCCATGTAGGATGAAAGGTGACCATGTGCATGTTGATTGTAAATAAGAAAAAGAGGGCCACAAGGAGGATGAGATAGTCATAATATCAGTAAAGAGTAATCATGAGGTTCAATCACACCTGCTCTTTTTTCAACATGGTGTTTTGAGAATGAAGGAGTTTTGTGTTAGTGTCGAACGCCTTAAGCTGTTGCCCCTTCCATGTGATTGCAGGTATTCTATTGCTTTTAGTTATTTATAGTACATATTTTATGGGTGACGAAATGGACTAATTAGAATTAATAAGAGTGTAACATCTGTAAGGTAAACTATTGCATTTTAGTTTATTATAGTAACATATTTTATGGGTGACGAAATGGACTAATTAGAATTAATATTGTAACATGTAATTTTCCTTGCTGTTTTGACATGCGATTTAAGTTTTATTATAGATTTATTGATCACTTCAGTCATCTATTAGTGTATAATAAACTAAAAAAACAATTACCATGACATATTATTTTTAGTATTGTATTTGTATATTCAACACGTTTGAATCACTTTTTTCATCTATTTGACTCTTTCCTGCAACAAGAAAACGGAACTTTGTATTCTTTTTATAACATGTTTATGCATTTAGCGACTTCATAGTTTTATTTTTTTTCCAATAAGTATTGAATGATGATGGATCATAGCCTCTCAATCTTTCCACCCCACCCAACGTTTTGGAGATTTAATAATGGAATTTTTTGTTGGCGTCAAATACCTCAAGTTTCGTTCTACCTGCAAGCGTTGTCATTTAACTGCACCTTTGATCCCATGGAACAACGGAAAAGCATCAAAGAGAATGCAAAAGTATTCAGTACCTTCAATGTGGCTGAAAGTGTTTGGCAAAGATTAAGGCATTAAAACTTTGACTCATCCAGTGTTTGACCCACTCTTCATTCCCACTCTTCATTAGAGTTGAGGTGAAGTGTTCTTATCTCAATCATTATATCGTGCTTTTTACAATGTTGCCTTTCTTTACACTTGGCTTCCATATGTAACTGAACTTGGGTTAAGCACTTCTATTAGTGGTAAACTTATACAGACATGCAATTGAGCTTAAATTATGTAATTGTTAACTGTGGTTTGACTTATAAGTTACATGTTTCCATAGCTAATTGTTTTCTTTCTATTATTAATATTATTAATCAGTTAATAATGTTTGTTGAGCACCACTCTTGGTTGTAATCGATCATTGTTTTTCAAGTATAATCATAAAACGAGCCCGCCCATTCGGGCGGGCTATGAAACTAGTTAGATATAATCCGTGTGCATCGCACGGGTCTGCATGCCTCGTAATATAATTAAAAATCAGTACAAGCGGTGGTCGTTTTATTTGTTTTCATATGGAGTGAACATTTTTTAACAGTTTCATCCTAGCTAATAAAAACATAAAGTATTGATGAATTTAAATAAATCGATGTTAACCAATATGTTACTGTTAATTTAATGGTGTCGAGGGTGACTCATTTGCTATGAACGAAACAGTAGCATTTTTGTTTTGGAGAGTATTGGCCCTTCATTAGGCACGATTGTTTTGTTTGTAAATGAGTCATGTTTATATCAACTAAGATTTAAATACAAATTGTTTTGTGAGAGACTAGCAAGTACCTGCGCGTTGTGACGGTGAGTACCTTGTGATTAATCAGAGAAAAACAACAGGAAAATAACCTTGATGAGGCCCAATTCACCCATTTTTATAGGTTCTAATTGGTTCTCTCATGTTGGTTTTTAGGCGGCTTTTATTTGCTAGCCGAACCTGTGACCACTCATGTTCTCGGTTGAACCCGTTGGCCCAATTCGGCTTTCAAAATTATATGTATTAGCATATAAATTGTATAAAGCTTTGCGTGTTTTATTAGTTTGTATAATGTTTATAATAACATGTACTTTTCAATTTAGATGTGTTTTAAAAATGACATTAATTAATAATGAGTGTTTTAAGAATAACATTAAATGTGTTAACCAGTCAACAAATATGTGTTGTGATTGGTTAATCGTACATATTGCATGAATGTTTATATTATTAAATTTCAACTATTTGTTGTTTGCATTAAAGATTGTACAATGTGCATCAATCCTTGTATTACTTAATTTTTTGCATTGAATAAAGAGAGAAATGTATGACAGAATTTTATTGTTTGCATTAAATGTTGTATAGCATGCATAAAAATTTGCATTACTTAAAAAAATTGCATTCAATGAAGAAAGGGGGACGTTTTTTGCTTTATATGTAGTATAGACTAGGAGTCAACAACAACGTTTTGCACTAAATTCTGATCATTATTTTTTGGGTTTTGTCAATTGAGAGTTTTGTGATTTAAAACATAGTTGATGTTCTCCCCAGACACACATAAATATCATAAACACGAGGCATTCAGACCCGTGCGATGCACACGGATTGTGTCCCATTCTTGATTGCGTAATGTTCCTGTGAAATGTTGATTGCGTTTGAATAAAGTATGCTAACTTATCTGCGCTCTGCTACTTTCATCGATCATCATTGTTTTATGCTTATAAGTTATAACTATAAACGAAAAATGTATACCCGAGCTTTAACTCCATTCACAACTTTTATATTAGAACCGTAAAAAGGATTGTAGATATGTCCTTAAAAACAATTCTTCTCTTAGCCTGGACAATATGACCAATATCATGTGGTTTTACAGTTCAACTTAAGAGCAGGACTCATGTACTCTCGACTTGAGAAGACTTCCAGGTCATAGCTATATACATTACAAATTAGACAACTTATGAACGTTTCCAAGTAGTTGCAGAAATCATTTACTTTTGGAAAATCAGATGTTAATTTTTTTACTTTCATTTATCAGAAACTTGTTTATACAATATGAGTTTTAATCTATAAAGTACTACCAAAAGCCTTGTACAATATTTCGCCAAGATACATAAAAACGAACAAAAAAACACATTTAATCTATATTTGCAGCAAATGATGCTTGGTCGAACGCGTACAGATGGCTTTGGTTTTCTTGGGACGATCTTGTTCTTGTAAGCTTCCCTGAGATTTGTTTTGTGTCTGTGAAATAATAGTCAACACTTCTGCAGTAGATGTCCTCACAACTTTGCTGCAACCATCAAGACAAATCAATTAGGAGCAAAAACTCACTGAAACAAAGACCATTAATATGAAGATGAGTTGCTCAATGCAGTGAAATATTAGAAAACCTAAACAATTACAATCCACTATAACCACATATCAATATACTATATCAATTGTGACAACACAACATGAAAAATGTGTTGTCATAATTTTTATACCCGCTAATCATCAAAAGACGTCCGTTTCAACATGTCCCCACGTAGGGACTATTTAGATTTAAGCATGGTGTGATTAAATTGAACCCGCTTATAGTTCATTAAATATACGGCGTTTACATAATGCCAGTTATAATTATAACATATCGGCATATGGTCAACTACAATGCTCATACATATGCTAGCTAAAGCTAATTAAGGTGGTTTATATAGAAAGAATAAGATTCGCTCACCTAGAAAACTTCCAAGCGAAACTTCGTTGAAATCTCACTTATGCAAGTTTGGGCAAAGGGATTTAGATTTTGCTGCACAACCAAGATTCCACGGGTAACATTCTTCCACTTCATACGGTTGATATAATTCTTTATTGTCTTGACTCCAACTTTTGCACAATTAGGGAAGAAGACGTAGATCTGGTAGAAAAGCACACATTTTAAATATGAGAAGCACATGGTCAAATGCAGAAAAAATACAGTAATCTTAAAAATATGGCGTGACAAATGATTGAGGAATACATACCAAGCATAAAGTAAAATTTTAGGATAATAAAATGAATTCTTCATCATCCTATAGTTAAAATGTATAAAAGAAGAGCCACTAAATCAGTGCAATTAACTTGGTCAGGAAGCCTAAAACAAAACCTCTCAAATATTTGCCTAGCTTAGGATTACCTGTTATAGATTTTTACCTTTAAGTAAAGATTTAGATTATCTTAGTTTAAATTGTTTGTAATTAAAATCATCCTTTATAGCCTTGGTCGCCAGATTAGGCACCAACAACCACGTCACTTTGCTAATATTGATGAGAAAACTACATAAGAGTGTGTGCCTTTTTCACTAACGTGCTCCACATGTGAGGCGCGATGTGGTTACCAAGTTCAACTAAAAGACAACCATTTTATCTTCTTTTTATAAAAGACAGAATTGCCATAAAGTTAGATGGTCATATTTAGGATTTGAGTCCACTCAAAGTGCGAAAAGCTTGCCCTTTGTCCTATACAACGCATCAATTTATAGGCTAAATTACCCCTCCACAGTGCCACGATAGCCGCAAAATGAAAATGATTTTTGGTTCGTTTGATATTTCTCAAATTGAATGGAACATATAATCTATTAGTTGGATGGTACCTCTTTACTCATATGCGGTCTGTTGGACTGTGATTGAGCTACTACAGCTTATTGTAACTGAAGAAGCTCGGCTATAACCCAAAAGTGGAGAGCGAGCTGAGAACCATACCTAAAAAGCAATTTGAATACCCAAACACTCTTTTCATGACTAATTGTCTACTTTATTTAATAACTGAGCAAATGAATTCAAAATAAGCAGATTAACAACCTTAATAAACGAATTTAAAATAAGCAGATTAACAACCTTAATAAACTGCAGACAATAATACTAACCTCCTCGTATTCGTGTTTTGCATCTAACATCTTCTCTGATCGAACTGACCTCTGTTTATTGCTGAAACAGAAATATAAAACAAATAAAGAACATAAAAGAAATCGGGTTACTAAACTTACAAAATTGATTCTCATTTTGTTTATCAGCAAAAATATCTTGGAGGGCTTAAATATAAGAATTTTTTTAGCCGTTTTAGCTACGCTTTGATGTTTAACCCGTCATTACGCACTCTCGAAGACCCAATAACTTGTATCAAACTTGTCTGCTTTTGGTGTGTAGGAATAAAATGCACTATCCATAAAACGGAAGTATGTCGATGCATACCTAACATCCCTGATTTATGACTTTAACTTTACTATAAGTGATTATCAGATTCTGGCTATTTCTTATCAGACGATCACTTCCAAACAGCAATACTTGCTCATGAAAGCTTGAGCCATAGTCACATGGAACGGGGATCGCTCTGGTACGGGATCGCGGTACGGGATCGCGGTTCGCTATTTCTCAAAATCCGGTACGACGGGGGGTAGGCTCATTCCGGTTCGCTTCGGTTCGGTGTACCATATATTTCAGTTCGGTGTACCAAATACTTTGGTATGACTACAATCGTATTACATAGTAATCAGGGGCGGAGCCAGGATAAATTTTGAGAGGGGCACAAAAAAATTACGACGGCTTTGAAGGGAAAAAAACCTTGTGCAAAGTGCCGCTAGATACAATTTCGACAAACCAGTAACTAAATACGTTAAATAAAACCAAGAATTCATAGTGCGGTACCGACCA
>BQNB010189977.1:0-11823 GCA_026074375.1 Tanacetum coccineum | reverse complement strand
GCTATAAGCTCTCATATTCAAACCACAATTTCTTAAAACCTTAAAAATGAGATTTACTACTTAATAACTTAAACAAACTAATTTTTAGGACTAATTATAGCTAAACTAAACTGACTCAAGTGTCAAAATGCTATTTTGACCCATTTTAACCCATGAAATCAGTTAAACCAAACACCCCTTTAAAAACTGTTTAGGCCTTTTTTTAAGAAGATTAATGCTTATTTCAAGCACACATTCAATAGACCAGATGTTAAATAAGTAAAACAAACAATATTAAGCAAATCTCAATAAAAAAAATAAGCACTAAAATAAGCTGAAACAGATTATGTAAGTTTATAAGCTATTTAAGACAGAATTTAAGAAAACTTAAACAGATGATATCTAAACTACAAGCAGGCATAAATAAGCAATCAACAACACAAATAAGCATAAATAAGCAGCAATAAGCAAATAATAAGCACAATAAGCAGTTGAATAGTAAATAGGTTAAAAACTTAGAAAAAGGAAACTTACAAAGGCCGTTGCTCAAAACAGGGCAAATGAGCTCAAAAGAGCTTATCTACTAGCTCTAGCTTATCAAAGATAAGCTAGTAGTGTCCATAATCCCATCTAAATTCGGCTTATCATCCAAAAAGCTTTTTTGAGTTATTTTTGGTAAAATAAACTTAAACCTTACAAACTATGAAAAAGTTTTGTAAGACTTAAGTAACAGCTTAAGAAGGTTATAAAAAAGAGCTTTTGAGAGCTTATAAAACAGTTTTAAACAATCAAACACTTTAACTTAAAAACGGGGTAAAACATAAAAACTTCAATATTTCATTAAACTTAAAATCATTACAAGGCTTTTAAGAAAACATTACAATAAGCTGAAAAACTTAAATTATAAGCTGAAAAAACTTAAATTATAAGCTGAAAAACTACTAAAAAAAACTAGATGCCAACAATGGTTTACAAAGGACCTATTTATACTAAGCTAAGGAAGATTCTAGGAGGTGTGTTTCTTTGCTGAGAGGGCTCAAGCCTGTGTTTCTTGTGTGAGAGAGGTCACAAATTAATCCTAGCCATCCAATTTGACTAGTGTCCAAGTCATGATCATGGCCCTTGAATCTTTGTCTTCTTTCATAGACGAATTAGAGTGTAGAGGATTGCCAAGGTGTATGCCAGCTGTGTGGGGTGGTCCCGGTGTGGGTGGACAAGGGTGAGAAGAAAAGGGGATGATGTCTTGTCTGGTAGTAAGGAGAGGACACCATCCAGGGAGATGATGAACAGTACTTCGCGCAATTTTTGAAAGATTGGAAAATTAGCAGGAAAGGCCCCTGAGGGAGTATACTTTGGTTACAACCACAGTCCTTGAGGTTTGCATATTTGGTCCTTGGAGTTTGGGTTGGGATTGCACCGTTAGTCATTTTAGGGACTAACGTGGTTAAATTATAAAAGGGTAATGGGAGAACGAGGTGTTATAAAGGTGTTGGTTTGGGCTCGTTGTTGTTGGGCCGGGTATGGCTTAAAGTGGTGTTGGGCTTTTATTAAGGCTTAAGGCTTATAAGATATAAGTGGGTTGACCCTGGCCCACTAGGTGGGTACGGGTGGGCCCACGTTTTGCAATTTAGGTTTTCGGGTTCGGTTTTTGATGCTCTTTCCAATGCCACTTCCCGGGGTTGACTTTGACTTTGACTTTTTGTTGACTTTGACTTTGTCTTTTTGACTTCTCACGGTCTTTTCGTTCTCGTGCTCGGTTTTGTCGTTTTGGCATCGATTTTTGTCCTTTTCTTGGATATCCATCACCTGCATAATACAAATGCAAAACATACAAATACAATTTATTTTTGGTACGTTTTTAGTCATTTAAGTCCGTTTTTAGTGGTTAAAGGTATGTGTAATTAAACACATACCAAAATCCCCCATACTAAGATATTGCCGTGTCCTCGCGCAATGCTATAAGTAAGCACTTAGAAAATTAAGACTCTTAATCCCACTCGACTAATTACCTCGAAAAGTAGCTAAGTGTTCATCGAGGGGAATTAAAGAATCAAGAGTTTAGAAAAGCCCTATTTTTACCATTCTTAAAGGTATACACTTATTACCACTAATATTTTTGCATTTTCCCCTTTTTTTTAAGATACTAACTTATTTTGATTTTCATTATTTTCATAACCTTTAGGGATCATAGAACAAGATGCATTTCGATCCGAGAATGCCCCAAAAAAGGATAAATTCATCGTCCCCGACTTTTCACTCGCTCCAAACCAAGCTTAAAACGAAATCACGGATAAATATCAGTTAAGATGCTAACACTACTCATATTTGCAACTTGTGAACTTTTTACTCCCGACAATTATTATATCTTAGGTGAATGTGCTATTTTGAATTTCAGCCATGGATCAACGTTTTGCAAAATTCTATGCTTCACGTTCATCCCGAGAATAATGAGTTTGAAGGCGAGATCATCCCATGTAGCGACTTTCATCTCGGCACATCCCAACCTTGCGGCTAAGTGACCAGGCTTTTGACACCCCACAGAGACTAGTATCGGGACTCACGGACCTTAAGTTTTAAAAACTCTTAGGTTTCTCGTATACACATAGCTTATTTTAAAATAGAATAGGCAAAGTTCAAAAGCAGATTTAAATTTAACAAAAAGAGACTTATTTATTAATTCACACTTAATATTAAACATAACATTGATTGCAATTGTAACCCTCGACCTTTTAGAAGGCTGCAACATCGGTTGTGAGCCGGCAAGATGCAACAAACTTTTATCAGTCTCGGATTTTTATTCTTGCTATGGGCTTTCTTTAGAAGGCTACAACATCGGTTGTGAGCCGGCAAGAAACATCAAACTTTTATCAGCCCACAGCTTATATTTATTATTATTATTATTTTATTTTATTTTATTTTACTTTATATAAAGAAGACTTCTTTTTGAAAAATTCAAGTATAAATTTGAACTAAGACGAAAATTTTTGCTATTAACTATATAAAAAATTGTTGATTTAGGTTTAATCTCCAAAAATAGCACGTATATTAATTCGGTTAGAAGCTTATGGGAGAAAAAGCCACAAATTACATACATGAGCTCTTAAGATTTGCAACTAATCCTTGTTTAGCATCCAACTCATACTTAACTCTATCATTTTTCGTTCTTCGCAAAAATCCGCGAACGCTTAGTCTAAAAGTTAAGGAACAAGCTAGAGCTCAACACGCTCGATCGAGTCAAAATTTATTCTCATTCTACCCAGCAGGAAAGTCAAAATTGTGACAAAACACTTATTTTATTTTTGAATTTTTTTTATTTTTTTTCATTTTAATGGTAAAAATGAGATTACGTGAAAACAACGGCTGCAGGCACAATCAAATCGATAGATCCCCCCATACTAGAATTAAACATTGTCCTCAATGTTTTAAGAAGGGTCTCTACGTAAATCCTAAGCCGTTTATTAAGTATGCTTAAAGATAAACGTTAGTCGATTAGATTAGGATATTGGATTTCCCAAATGAAGCTGAGGATTTGAAGCTCTTGTGATCGAAGGACAAAACCGCGAGCACGAGAGGCTTCAAAAATCCAGGACAATCCTGGACAATCATCACAAAAACACAAGCAAACAAGAATGGAATAATTTAGGTCTATCCTACAAAACATCACAAGCCAACAAACAACAAACACAAAGAACGGAAGAGTACAACCTCCTCACACACATTAGAAAACTAGAAAGAAAAATAGAAAATGGATAAGCATGGGGTGCCTCCCACGAAGCGCTTTGTTTTTGGTAACCGAGTCACATAGCTTGACTCGATCCCTGAATTCATTCGTCCTTAGGGAGAGCAAATGGAACTGGCTTAAGAGAAAAATGAAAAGTAGGAATGCCGGGGTCAAAAACGAGGTCCTCACTTCTGAGAGAGAGAGAATAACAGGAGAATCCTCGGGGTAGGTGAAAAATGGGAGAAAAGTCCAAATGACAAATGTGAAGGAATTGACATCTTCAACATTTAGGGATAAAACAATTTCTTCATCATTCTTCATGGCCGTATCGGGCTTAAAATTTAAGCAACAATCCTGTGGATCTGAGGAGGAAGGGAATGATGGTTATCCAGATAGATGAACTCATTATCTTCATCTTCGGAATCATCGTTCTCAACACCTGGTGGAATTAAATCATCTGGAACAAGGAAAATATTGATCTCTTCTTGAACGGGGTCACTATCCTCAACGGGGATAAGAGATACGGGAAGAGATTCGATAATTAAACTCGGATTAGCATGAACATTTTTTGACCGGAAGTTGAACCTCACAAAGCAAAGTCAAACGACCCCCTAAGATACTCCTCAATGTCACGAACAATCCCTTGAAGGAAGTGTAACAAGTTCATCGCGAACTCATGGTGGAAGATTGATCACACCTAGTGGAGAAAAAGTAATCCGAAGTATTATGAGAATATTCATTTTGTTTTTGGATCTTGAATCAGAAAATCACTTTCGCCGCGATATTATGGGTGGTATCATTACTAAGCAATCTCACGAAAAATTACGTCTCCTTCTAGAATCGAAAATAACCTCCTCAAAATAGAAGAAACTTCCATGGCTAGAAAAGCATCGATCTCATCAATATCGTCTTCTGGATTCGGAACCACTCACCCTTTCGTTAAAGGTGTGTTAAAGTATAAACTGGCACATCGAAATCGAAACTTGGAGTTCTGTTTTTCAACATCTTCACTATCCTCGTTTAAAGAGAGGATTTTCGTTACTAGAGGTGAAGTCATCATCAAATTCGAAAAGAGGGTTTGAATAAACTTGAAAATTTTCTTCATGAACACCTTTTTTAAGAAAAAGTGAGTTATCGCGAACTCCCCTCAAGATTACACTATCTTCACCGAGAAGCACAAGGAGGAAAGAGCACACGGAAGATTAGTGTACTGCCACTAAATGGCTCATCTTTCGAAAAATCAATGATAGAAATAGCATGAGCAAATTGCTTATTCTTGCTTTTCTCAGATTTTTCAGCATAAAAGACAAGTTCATCGCTTCCTACTCTTAAAGTTAATTTTTCCTCGTATAAATCAATGAAGCTGCTTTTCTGCGGTGCGAAGGACGGTCTCCCTAAAATAATAGCACTCTCGGGTCTGGTTCAAAAATTAACCACAACAAATCGCAAGAAAAGTAAAACCATCAACTCTAACTACAACATCCTCGGCTATACCCATTGGGTGCGTAACAGAACGGTTAGCAAGCTCGAGTGTCATTCGGGTGGGCTTCAAAGCTCCAAGCCCAAGTTGGTTGTAGATAGAATGAGGTAAAAGATTTATGCTAGCTCCGGAATCGGCTAAAGCATTAGTCCTATCAAGTTTTTATAGAGCACACGGAATAAGAAATTTTCTAGGATCTTCGAGTTTCTTGGGAACTTTGTTCAAGATGAGGCAGAACATTTAGCATTTACGTTGTATAGCGATTCCCTTAAAGTATCCTCTTGTTTCTCATAAAGTGCTTTAACCATTTGTTTGAATTTCGGCATTTCATGAAGCAATCTTTAAACCAATTTCTAAACGTAGTTGTTTAAACAACTTCATAAACCTACTCTGCTGAGCACTGGGTGTATCTTTCACTCTCACTTCATCCTCTCGGGTATGAAAAGTTTAGAGTTGATAGAATCCAGGCTTCTGGAGAATCAGTTCTTGAACATTTTTCTAGCTTTGTTTCGGAATTTCAATAAAAATGGAATCATGATCCTCCGGAGGTGGGACTTGTGCGGTATTTTCTGAACTTAGTTTTTGTACATATTCATGACTCTCCTGGGTTTTGTTTCCTTAGAGATATAAACAACGGTGTAGGAACAAGAGGAGTACGAAGGTCCTTCACAAGTTTACCACTTCGTGTGTGCTAGCATAGACATGCTCACGAGGGTAAGTTTACGGTTATTAACTTGGAAGAGTACCCAGAATTGAAGACGAAGCGGTGTTGGAAGTTATGAACTTAGAAAGCATTTCCGTTAAATTTGTCATCTGGTTTTGTAAACCCTGGCCTTGATTTTGCATATTCCGTAACACAGCATCATTAGCCTTGACATAATTCTCAAAATCGGTCTTTGAAACGCCTGCATTGCTGATAGTGAGCTGTTAAACTGGTGGCTGTTAATCGGGGTTGTTAAACTGTCCTTGTGAAGTTACCTCCACGTTTTTGCATTGGAAATTGGTTCCTCGATTTTGGTTGAAGTTATTTCCTTGATTTGGATTGAAACGGTTTTGATTGTTTTGAATCAGAGGAAAACCAAGAGGTCGGATTTGGTTTGAAACCATCGAAAGTCTAGAATTGGTATTTCCTTTATTAAAATTGGCTGCAGCAGCTTGTGAAACGTACTCTTGAATGTTGTCTCGGTAAACATTGCCATCGGTGGCTGGACAGTTTCTATAAGAATGAGCACCTCCACAAGTTTTACACATCTTCTGCATGACCGCTTTTACGGTTGCGGGAGCTTGGCTTTTTGTTTGTCGATAAGCATAGTCTTCATCAAATTCTTAAGTTCAGAGACTTCGGTTGTAAGAGCAACAACATCTGGTGAAATTCCTGGAGTAGATGAATTCGAACTCACTTTGGCAATGACTGCCTTGTCGGTGAATTACCAACCTTGGATTTACTTTCAATAATCTCAAGCTTCACAGGCATTATATCCACAAATTTCCCCCCGCAACAGAATTCAATGAGTCATGATCATTACATTCAACACATTGAAAACGTATCCAACTGATGTAGTTTTCTGAAAATCCGTGATGCACATGCTCCGAAGAAGGTCATTAAATCGATTAAGCCGCATAAAACGATTCGTAGAAATCTTTGTTGAAATCTCGTGAATTTCGTTCGAGATTTAGTTATGTTTTTAAAGGAGAAAGAAATTGATTAAATAATTTTGAAACAAGATCATCCCAAGTCAAATTGAATCGAGAGGTTCTTTTGCCTTGTTTGACTTGGTTGACTGAGAAAATTGACCATTTCTTGACTAGGGTTTTTGATTTTGATAGCCTTCTCCCGCTTCTTGCGTACTCTTCCTTCCCGTTTTCGAGTTTGTCCCGGTTATTGAACCGTTTCTTGGGATTTTGCTTTATCCTACCTACAAACAAAAGAAAGACACAACAAGCAATATTCAAGTATATTAAAGCACAGTTTTGATCTTTTTATGGGTTCTATTTTGATATAAAATGGAATATGTTGTTTTTTCCACACATATCAATCGCAATCCACATTTGTCGCATATAGGCACACACTAGGTTTACAAATAAAAACACAAATCTCATTTAATGTGTTTACTACATACTTCTCTTGTTTAAGAAATTTTAGGAAGGCATTAACAACAATTTGCTTAAAAAGCTTTTTCTTGTAAATTTGCCTCTTGCATGCTAGTTCACATGCTCTTGCTTACTAAAGCCATTAGTCCTTGATTATTTTAAACAAAATTAGGACTTTGCTTGCCTATTTTCTTGCTTGTTAAATGTTGTAGTCTTTTTGCCCATGAAAATTAAGAACTTAGCTGTCAAAATGGCCACAAAATAGTCCACCTTTTACCATTTCCTGAAAGAAAACAAAAACCTGGTCATTCTGGACATTTCCAGGTGGCGGCCCCCTTAACTCAAAGGGGCGGTCCCCCTTAATGAATTGATCTCTTCTTTAGTATAAATAAAATATATTAATAATAATAACTTCTTTATATAACCAAACCAAAACCAATTTTACCCTTGATAATCGTTCAAGAAAAGAAAATCAATAAAATCCGAGTATATATGGACTCATTCCCTCGGGTGCGTTTATCCCCCCGAGGACTGCAAATGGAAATCGTATTGTCAGGATTGATATTAGATGCTTCGAATGGAAAAAGATTTGATTGGATTTTTCTAATTTTATAGGAAAATTGTCAATTGACTAAAAACAAATAGGTCAACCACAAATTTAACACTAAAATCCGCAAACTGGAATCCTAAAAAACGCGTCCAAAATTATCAACATTCCAAATTTTTAACCCACAACAGAAGATTTTTTTCATTTAAACCAAAAAATGACAAAAGAAAATTTTCTAAAAAATATTGTATTTTTTTTTGACCTTATTAATAATTTTTTTATGAATTAAAAACCTATTTAATCTATTTAAAATTCTAGAAAATAGCAAATTAATCCCTAAAAATTCTAAAAAAATTATTTTAGACTTTAGAAAAGCCTAAAATGTGATAAAAACTCAGAAAAATATTTTTCACTACTTTCTATAATTAAAAACTATTTTCTAAAATTAATTTAAAAAGCTAAAAATGAAATTTAAAATCTAAAAATGATAAAAATGTTTTTAAAGCTTGTAAACCTCAAAATATTAAATCTAAAACTAAAAACTATTTTTTTATTTTTCTAAATTTAAGTTTCTATTTTTAAAAGACTTTTTAAAATTTTAATCTACGAAAAATGATAAAAAAATAACAAAAATGTTTAGAAAAATATGAAAAAACCGCAAAAGTCCTAAATGATGAAAGTTTCCTAGGAAAAATAAGCTGGATAAGCCAGCTTATCAAATAAGCTACTAAAAAGCTAAAATAAGCTACGAAGTCTTAAAGAGAATGAAGGAGGACTTAAATAATAAATGTTGCAAAGAGTGGCCAGATGGCCCTACTGGTGCTAGTGGTTAGTGTGTGTGTGTGTTGTGGGACGAGTGTGTGTTAAAATGGAGGTCACAGGTTCGAAACCTGTGGCCTCTCTTTTTTTTAAAAACATTTTTTTTGAATTTTCTTTCTGCACACTTATAAAACACACACAAATAAGCAAGTTTAAAAAACAACTTTTTAAAAAAAACACAAATAAGCCAGTTATAAGCCAAAAAGAATGACAGTTTTGAATTTTTTTTCTTTTCACAAAGTTATATAAAAGTGGGAACTTTTTGATATTTTTAGGAAAAATAAGCAAACAAAGAAGACAAACAAGCTTAAACAAGTACTACACTACACCTAATAAGCATGAGTGAAAAAAAATAAGCCAGGAAACCAATCAAATAAGCACAAAAACCCACTAAGCTAGATGGCCAAATCAGCTATCCAAACAGCCCACAAAGGCACTTTTGGGCTTAATTTTAAGCCCCTTAGTGGATCCTTATGGCTTAAGGGCTTATATGCCCTTAAAGCTTGAACAATAAGCTATATTAATCAGCAAAGAGATTTGAGTTTGAAACTCAAATAAGCCCTTAAAAAGCCAATTGGAAAAAAACATGTTCACAAAGTTTCCACACTTAGCAATTTTTTTTTTGACAGATTGATAAAACACAAAACTACACTAGCAGACTTGAAACCCTTGGTTCAAAACTTGTTTTTACACTTAAACAAGCATAAAAACAATCTCAAATACTCAATAAGCAAAGTTCAAACCATATGAACTGATTTGTACACCAAAATTCTCACAGTTTCAAACATCTTTTGCATAAGTCCTTAAAATGAGCTTTTAAACCTTAAAAACCTCAAAAACAGATTAAGTTGACTCAAGAAAGCTTGCCAAAGTTATCCAAGTGACCTAAACCTTTTTTTACAAAGTTTGACCCATTTTTACCCTTAAACCAAACACCCCTTTAAGTTTTTCAAAAGCATTTTTAAAGAGATTAAGACTGATTTAAGCCGAATTTTCAAAATACCAGATGTTAAATAAGTTAAAAAGACAACATTAACCAAATTTTAACAACCAATAAGCACTCAATTAAGCTAGAACAGATTATGCAATTTCAAAGGCTAAAATAGACAGATTTTAAGAAAACTTGCTCAAATGATATCTAAGCTACAAGAAGGCATACATAAGCATTTAATATCATAAATAAACAACAATAAGCAAATACAAACAGTAAATAAGCAAAAATAACAAGTGTATAGTAAATAAGCTAAAGTGAAAAATGAAAACTCACAAAAGTCCAAGGCTTTTTATGAATGATTCTTAGACCCAAATCAGTTCCAAAACAACCTAATGCTTATCCACATAAGCTCTAAACCATGGACATCCATAATTTACCATGCTCCATGAATGAGTATTCTTTTTGTATTTTTAGGATTTTTATGAATAAAACAGTATTTAAAAGCTTTAAAACAGTAACAAAGGCAAAGATTAAGAAGCTAAAAGCTTAGTGAAGCTCTTAGGTTAGATCAATAAGCTACATCATAGCTTAAAAAGCTTAACAGGTTATGTAAAGTGATCAACTCAGAATCTTAAAAACAATACCTCAAAACTTTTTCATTAATCTTAAAACATTACAGCTGGAATTCAAAAGACAATAAATACAACATTAAGTAAAAATTACTGAAAAATTAACTCGATAGCCACTATGGCTTACAAGGTCCTATTATTATAATAGCTAAAAAGGTTCAAGGATGTGTTTTCTTTATAGACATATGCATTGGCTTTTTGTGTGCTTAGCTCATATTTCATCTCAACCATTGGATTATGAGTGGTGCCCAAACCTTTGATCTAACCCTTCAATCTTTGTCCATTACCCTTGACGAATGGTTTATGGTATGCCAGGTGGCGTTTATGCCATTTGTGGAGTAGGTTTTGAGGTTTTTAATGCATTTGTTGGATTGTTGCAGGGGAGAAGAAAGTGAATGGTGAATATTGCCAAAAGGGTTTTGGCGGGAAATGTGGGGAAATATACATTGTTTTGATATCACAGGTAAAGGTATAGTTGTATAAAAAAGGCCCTTAATTGATAGTTGTATTGCAAATGAAGTCCTTGTTGTGCGTATATGAAATATGGATTTGGCAATTTTAGTCCCTGAGGTTATATAGACTTATTGCATGGATGGTCCTTGTAGGCTAACAGACTTAACAGTTATAGTGTGGGCTATTAAGTGATTGTTTGGGCTTGAAATTGGGTCGAGTGTTATAAAAGGAGAATAGGGCTTGTCTTATTGGTAATGTCTTCCTATAAGACTTTACTAGGCTGGCCCTAAAGCGGGGGCCCATTAGATGGTACGGGTGGGGCCCATTTAAGTTATTTTCTTTGATTACGGCTTCAGGCGTATTTCTTCGTTTTTGGCTTCGGCTTTTACTTTGACTTTGTCGGGGTTGACTTTTCGGTTGATTTTGACTTTGACTTTTTTGACTTTTCACGCTTTTCCATTTCATGCTCGGTTTGTCTGTTTTTGCTTGATTTTTCGTCTTTTTGTCGGATATCCGTTTCCTGCACAATATAAATGAAAACATACAAATACAATGTATTTTTGGTACGTTTTTTGTCATTTAAGTCCGTTTTTATAGGTCAAATGTATGTGTATTTAGGCACATACCAAAATCCCCCATACTAAATTATTGCAGTGTCCTCACGCAATGCTACAAGTAAGCACTTAGAAAACCAAGAATGTCAATCCCCCTCGACTAATAACCTCAAAAAGTAGCCAAGTGTTCGTCAAGGGGAATGAAAGAATCAATAGCTTTGAAAAGCCCCGTTTTTACCATTTTTAAATATATACACTTATTCTTACACATATTTTTGTATTTTCCTTTTTCTCATCTTTTTTTGTACTTTTCTTAAGAAACTAACTAACATGTTTGACTTTCGTTATTTTATAACTTTTAGGGATCATAGAACAAGAAACATTTCAATCCTAAAATGCCCCAAAAAATATAAATTCATCGTTCCCGACTTTTCACTTATTCCAAACCAAGCTTAAAACGAAATCATCGTTAAATATAAGTTAAGATGCTAACACTACTCATATTTGTAACTTGTGAACTTTTCACTCCCGACAATTATTATATATTAGGTGAATGTGCTTATTTTGAATTTCAACCATGGATCAACGTTTTGTAAAATTTATATGCTTCACGTTC
>BQNB010189976.1:0-11823 GCA_026074375.1 Tanacetum coccineum | reverse complement strand
TTCGAGCTAGACTTTTGTCTTGTAACTTCGAGTGACCGAAGCTTCTTTGTTTGGGTCCATTTATGTGATCCTAACATTTACTCGTTTCGGTTTCTGACATTCCCTTGATACATGCCCATATTCCTTGCAGTTATAACACTGAATCCCAGACTTCTGCACTATCGGAGTACCTACATTTTCCCCAGCCCCAACAACATTAACAGCCTTATGATTATCATACCCAGTTCCTCTGTTGATTCTTGGAGAATTATCTTAATTAGCTCGACTGGTGTTTGATGAAGTTCGAAGGTTGTTGTTGGTAGGTTTGTAGATTTTCTTAAATGAGAGAGAAATTAAAGCCATGAGTTTGTCAATCTCCTTTCCTTTTTGACATTTCTCATCTTCAGTAACTGGATGCAGGTTTCTGGATCATAAGTAGGAGACAGAAGAGGTAACAACTCTTTCTCTGTTTTCTGGAATACTGTATGCGATCTGGTGGAGGAATATTAGTTTTTGAGTAGATTGTTTTGATGATGGAAACGGTTGTAGTTGAGCAACAAGTGCAATTGATTAGCAGTGCGTGCATTCCATTCAATCTTATCTCATTTGACTCATTCTGGTTTGCTATAAGAATGTCATAAAGCTTATGATAGGAGACAATCTTTAGCTTTTGACTTTGCTTAACAAGTGTCACAAACCTTTGCCATTCTGGTTGGAGTTGAAGTAAGAACTGGACATTCACTTGATGATTTGTAACATGACACTGATTTCTGACAAGCTCATTCATCATCTTGTAGAACCATGAGTAATATGATTCAAGTGATTCACCATCCTATGCTGTTGAATTTTTCCAACTCCCTATAGAAATTGGTTTCAAGATCATGAACATTGATTGATTCACCTTGATTTCAACCTTTCAAGGGCCTTTCCACATTTTCACATGCATTCTGACCAAGCATCAACTGTGAGTATATCTCGTTTATCTATCCCTGTGAGAATGATCTGAACGCTTCAGTTTCAGCATCAGTTGATCTCGTTATTTTTGTGACACATTTTTATATAGTTCTCCATATACCTCTCTGTAGTGTTTCAGAACACCTTCAGCAACTGGAACGTTTTCTGAGCCCATTGATACGTTGGTAATGGTGGATTTTGGAGACTATGGTGGATGAGTTCACTGTTAGGTTTGGTGTCAATGTATCTCTTGATTCTGGATTTCCACTGAACGTAATTACCCGGTGCCAACATTGGTGGACGATCTTTGCTACCCGCTTCCATGATAGCATTATGAAGAGCATTTGATGATTGAGTTTGCAAATTGGTATTTGAATTTGACATTCTGATGAAGTTGTGGTAAATGGATATCGGATCTTAAGTGTTATGAAGTGATTGATTGTGGTTTTAAATGAATTAACGTTCACGGGATTTTACAAATCTTTGATTAAAACCGAGAAAAGAATCGTATCTTTCGCGGGATTTTACAAAATCAAGAAGAAACCGTGAATGAATAATTAATTGACATTTCAAGTATGATTAAGTTGGTTGTTGGTTTGATTGGTTGTGTTTGTTGTGTTGAGTAATTGTCCTTTTAGTCCGAATTAAAGTCCAAAAAATGAAAAACTGTCAATAACTCATAGTAAACGAGCTTTTTGGGCCTCGGAAAATCCTTAACCAGCTAAAGGGTGGTTACAGCGTGATCCGTCTCGTTTTTCTCTTCGATTTGAGAGGTCACGGGCCTGAAACGGACTTACGGATCAAAAGTTATCGCAGTTTTACTGAAACCCTTTTCTTCACACAAAACGCAGTGACACCAAAACGCAGTGACACCAAAACGCAATGACACCAAAACGCAGTGACTTTGGTCAAAACGCAATGAATCTTGGTCAAAACGCAATGAAATTTGGTCAAAACGCAATGAAATTTGGTCAAAACGCAATGAAATTTGGCAAAACGCAACGACTTTTGTCAAAACGCAACGACTTTTGTCAAAACGCAACGACTTTTGTCAAAACGCAACGACTTTTGTCAAAACGCAATGAAATTTCTTCAAAACGCAACCTGCAATCAAAACGCAATGACCAAAACGCAACCAAAAACTCAAACGCAACATGAAGAAGCAAAACGCTACATGAAAAAAGTCAAAACGCAACATGAAAAGACAAACGCAACATGAACTTTTCCAGTTTGTCAAAACGCAACGACGAAATATACGACTTTTTCTTCAAAAAATGGCCTAAAAATCACCCTTTTTGACCTTTTAGCTTGATTTCTCTTGCACAATTAGCTACCTTATGCCTAGATCTTGCTTAATAACATAAACATTCACACATCTAAGCCTAAAAATTCGGGTTTGATTTTTTTCTTTTGACTTCTTTTTTTACCCACGAATTTCAATCACTAAACACCCCTTTAGCTCTGGTACCACAAGTTATCCCACTAGTTAATCCATTACACAACTATGTTCTATACCAAGATGCTAGAAAGTAAGAAATCTTAGAGAGAGAAAGTAGAGAGAGAAACAAGAAAGGAAGGTTAGATTAGAGAGAAAATGGGAAGTTACAAGTTATGGGAAAATGCAACCAACACCCTTCACCAAGTGTGGTGAAGGGATATTTATACTAGCCTGGCACTTGGGCTTTCTAAATGGGCCGGGCTTGGTTTAACTTGGGCTTTGAGCCCGAAACACAGACAATATTAGATTACAATCCAAGCCCGTTGAACCCGACTAGCCTATTACAATATAAGACCTAGTTTGACTTTCTAAGACCGATAACATTCTTGTTTGACTTAATATAATTAAGGCTAACAAAAAGCTAGGTATGAAAAGCATGCTCCTAAAACGTTAAAGAGTCTGGCAGAGGAAGAAGACGACTAATGGTGGTGACTCGTGTTATATCATGTGTATCATATGTATATAAGAAAACACAAAAACCCAAAAAGATCTTTCATTTTATATAAATTTTTTCAAAGAGAAAATATAAAAATATTAAACCAGAAAAAAAATAGAAAATACAAAAATATGTATCTTTGACATGTCTTCAAAAAATCGATAACATTTACGGCCTTAGAAATGTCATTCAATAATGATACGAGGCTGTAAATGAAGTTTGAGCAGAAGTTCTAAAAGTTTTCAAAACATGTCAATGGCTTGATATTATTTCAGATAGCAACCCGGTCATCGATTTCAAGGCAAGTATTTCGTCAAAAGAAAACTTGACCTCACAACGAGAAATTAATTTTTCTCAGGTATAAATTACTTTATTTTAACACCCCCAAATTTATTTTGCAGCGGAACCAACAGTTTGGGTGTTAAGTCATAGCACAACAACATAAGAATATAAAGAACGACTCAAAAGAGATGTTTAAAACATAACATTGTCCCATTCATGTAAGATCAGAGTCGAAAATTTGTCCACAAGATCGTCACCATACAACATCATAACATAATTTTTAAAAACCATAACACAAAGTGTTTTTAATGAATGGAACCAAAACAAGTTTAGTCAAAACATTTCGCGCTAAACTCCATTCGCCACTCCAAGCCATCAACCCTGATTACCTGAGATAAAACATGCTAAAAAGTCAACGAAAACGTTGAGTGAATCCATAGAGTTTATATGAAATAAAGAGTGAACACAAGTATTTTTAATCATCGAAAACTTGTGGATCAAACAAGTTATAATCACTAATGCATTAAGCTCATGCCACTGAAACGTTAACCAACATATTATAAATATGTAATCAATTGCCCCACAACTAGGTAATATTGCAATATACCTAAAGAAATTCTCAATACAAAATGTCCTTTAGGGGTGATCGCGCCATGGATGTCACAACCCCAGACAGGGCAGTCACGGCCCAATAGATCTACTTAATGTACTAGCGCTCACCCATCATAGGTAATTAACAGTGCATGAAATTAGGGGGCCTTTTTGCAATAGGTACTTATGCAATTAGTTCACAATCGGGACCAGCATACCGAAAATCACTTGTGTTCAATTTATAAAACTAGCATGTATCTCCCTCGCGGGGTTTATAAAAACATTTATAAGTAGAAAGGCGAGGCTATGAACTCACCGAGAGAACAATTAGATCAGAAGTATGACGAGTCTTGAACGAGCGGGAAGTACTCCTAAGCACCTCCTAAAAGACGTGACGCGACTTAGTACGTAGAAAGAAATAATACGTAAAAATTAAACAAGTGATCATGAGATGTGTTTCCGAGATACGCATGGCATTCCACTAGAACTTCCCCAAATCCTTTTTAATCACAAAATAAATTGTGATATGGTCTTATAGGTAAATAAACACCTACTAAGTCTCGGCTTTTAATTCTTATTTTATCAAAGTGTACTATACGTTTTTAAATTTTGAGACTAGACGTAAAAACTCAGTTTGTGATTTTAACTCGACTTCATAGACTCATATCTCCTAGCTCACAAAAGTTATAAATGTGAGGCTTTCACTCCAAGAAATCTATTTGTGTCTAGTTTCCAAAAATGTAAGACTCATAATCTACAAAGTTTTATAACTATGTGAAAAGACTATTTTACCCCTGGTAACCCAAAACAGAAAGTTTCCAAAAAATTTACCCTTTATGGAAATGGCCATAATTCCTAAATCATGATAGCAATAAAGGTGAGGCCAAAAGCTATAGCTTCCTTAAGATGTATACCACTGACCCAATCTTTATAACCTAACCTTTTATAGCAAAAACCTGGAGTTTAACTCGTTTTTTAATCATAGGTCCAGATTTGACCTATTTTCTTATTTTAACCATATCTCCCTCATCCTAAGGAGTTGGTTGGGAATCTAACTATCCTATGATGCCAAGACATATATCTATCCAGACATCTAATTTAATCATAGGCTCCAAGCCAAAATATTTCTGCTATAACATGTTTTTGCTACTATTTCAAAACAGTCCCAAATATTTAATCCAAAACCCATCCAAACATCAATCATAACTCTAACCAATCACATGCAATGCCATACCAAGCTCTTAAACACAACTCATACATCATATAAACATGCATTTCCAGAATTAAACATCCATTTTCATGGATCAAAAGTAAAAGAAAAATCAAAGATCAAGAAGTAACCTTACTAGAAAATGATTTAGACAAGAAAATCACAACCACAAACACTTCTTTCTTGTTTGGGGCTGAGTTAGACCCACTCCTCAATTAAGGTCTATATTAAAGAAAATAAGTTAAAAGGGAACTAAGCTACCCTAATAAGCTAGTGCAAACACGAATAAGCCAAGAAATGTCAGCCAATAAGCCAGGATAAGCAATAAGCACTTAAGTCACAAACTACATACAAATGGGCCTAGGGACAGCTTTTGGAGCTTAAAAATAAGCCACTTAGAGGGACCCTTTGGGTATGAAACTTAAACTAGCTTATAGATTGGCTTATGGGCTTTCTAGAAATGCTAAGAAAACAAAGTTTGAAGAACAAACAAGCCACTAACAGATTACCAACCACAAGAAATGGGGTGAGAAACGGGGATATAATAAAATATTAAATCAATATAACAGATAAAATCGGGAAACCCAGCTGTTGCCGGAAAATAAAAATTTTCCGGTCACCGGTCCGGCTGTGGTGGAGGCTGACACAACAAATATACTCGGATCAGGTTCAGAAGGTGGATTGGGTTGCTTGGATCAGGTCCGGCAAGATGGGAGTGTTTTCCACTCGCCTTGAAGTCGCCGGAAAAACACTAAAATAATCAGGAGGTCACCGGACATCGTTGCTGCGTGTGGCGGCGCGTGGCGGCTCCGGTGGTGGTAAGACCAGGTGGGTTTTGGTCGCAGTGAGGTGGTGATTCCGATGGTTGTTTTAGATTTGCGTGAAGGTTTAAGATGGTGATGTTAAATTGAATTGAAAGAAGGAGGTGGAGAAAAGAGAGAGAAAAAAAGAGAGTATTTTAATCATGGAAGATAAGTGCAATATCATTAGAAAGTAACACATCAGTGTACACGTTTAACAAAGTTAAATACAAAGTGCCTAATTATAAAAACCTACAAAACCCAGGATGCATCGGGTGTATTCAATGTTTGGCCCGACCCATGCATTTATAGTTTTTGACCCGACTCTCCTTCTCCTCCTTCCACGGGTCTCTCCCTTCATAACTCATATCCAAAACCCACCTCATCTGGATTCCACTATCTCTCTATAACTTTTACATATAAAATACACACAAAATCAAAAGATGTGTTCGTCTTTCTCTCATCTGATTCTTCTTCTTCCCTTCCATCTGGGCATCTTTATTTCTTGCTTCAAATTTTAATTTTAATTATATCTCTAAAAAAACTTGGTGTTGATTTGAGGTGTTTATTTTCTTTTTCCAGATCCATATGTTCAGGTTTCGGGTGAAGCATATTGTTCAATTTCAAGATCCGAATAACAGTTGAAACCCAGCCTCTAATTGCATGTAAGATGTTCTATTCGAATTAGTCAGGTCTGCAAAAAAATCAAAACATGTTTTTTTTAATTTTTGGGTTTCTATGCAATTAACCTGATTTTATGATGTGTTTATTGATTAGAAGGAGAGGGTGATTGTGTTGTGCAAGGTGATTTGAGTTGCAATCGCCGGCGTGTCTTTTGGTTTTCTAGCGAACCTTGCGCTGTCGTCTTGACTCGGGCTACCAATAGTAAGTCTCATGACAATCATATCTTTTCTAAGTTTTTAATTAACTGCGGTTTAATTCTTTTGATTTGTGAGATTCCGATTTTGCATGTCTTCTTATTATTGAATGCTTTTTAGATAAACATAATATTATTGATACTATATATATATAGCAAAATCCTACGTCTAGGCTTGTGTTTAAAAACGGGGCGTTTTTGAAAAAAATTTGTTGTTGAGTATGATGTGAATTGTATATCTTTTAATGAATAAAAAGGATCGTTATAACTGCGTGAGTGACTACAATCTAACTGGTACATCGTATCCATAATCCTTTCATAGTGAAAGAAGCAAAAATATATTATTTTATGTGCTGAAAGTTATGTAGTATTTCGTATTATACTGTCAATTAGATATTTGGGGCTAGAGAACCAACAAAAAACATTATTCTCGTGGTGAAACGTGAATAGGTATGATATTAAACAGCATTACCATAATCCCCAATACTAGACATCTGCCGTGACCACTCACACAATGTAGAAGTAAGCACTTAGAAAAACTAAGATCGGATCCCCCTGACTATAACCTCGGAAAGTAGCTAAGCGTTCGTAAAGGGGAAGTACAAAGACTAATACAGTTTGAAACAGCCCTGTCATTATACATTTTTTAAATTTATACACTTATTTCTACACATATTTTTGTAATTTTCATTTTTCTCATTTTTTTGTACTTTTTCTCTATTGTGTTGTGCAACTAACTAGAACGTTTGACTTTCGTTATTTTATAACTTTTAGGGATCATAGAACAAGATGCATTTCGATCCGAGAATGCCCCGAAAAGGATAAATTTATCGTCCCCGACTTTTCACTTACTCCAAACTAAGCTTAGAACGAAATCACAGTTAAATATCAGTTAAGATGCTAACACTACTTATACTTGCAACTTGTAAACTTTTCACTCCCGACGATTATTATATTTTAGGTGTATGTGCTATTTTGAATTTCAACTTTGGATCAATGTTTCGCAAAATTCTATGTTTCACGTACCACCCGAGAATAATGAGTTTGAAGGCGAGATCATCCCATGTAGCGACTTTCGTCTCGGCACATCCACATCCGAACCTTGGCGGCTAAGTGGACCAGGCGGCTTTTTGACAACCCACAAGAACTAGTATCGGGGATACTCACGGACCTTCGGTTTCAAAACTCTCAGATTTTCCGTATTACACATAGTCATAATATAGACTAAGCCCAAATTGTTCAAAAACAGATTTGAATTTAACTCAAAAGATATTCTATTTATTTATTCACATACTTAACTATTAACATACATTGATGCAATTGTTAACCTGACCTTTTTTGAACGGCTGCAACCAGTTCGGTTCGTGAGCCAGGCAAGATGCAGCAAACTTTTATCGAACTCTCGGATTTTTAATTCTTTTACTATTGGGCTTTCTTTAGAAGGCTGTAACATCGGTTGTGATTCCGACAAGATGCAGCAAACTTTAATCAGCCCTACTAGTTTATATTTATTATATTGTTTATTTCATTCGTTTTCATCATTTTGTTTATTTTTTATTTCTTATTATTTTATTTATTTTAATATAGTAATAGGGAAAGATTTCTTTTTGAAAATTCAAGTATTACATTTGAACTAGGGTTTTTAGCGTACAATGCAACGTACTTTTCGGTTTTGTTCTCTGGTACGTGAACATTTTTTTTGTTCCACTTAATGTAAAGAACTTTCAAGGTTTTGTGTTAATTTTCACCAACTCTGACCGGGCAATAGTTACCCGGGAATAATGTTTTGTGTTAATTTTTCCACAAACTTAACGAACTTTCTTAATGTTTCCATTTTGTACGTGAACTTTTTTAATATTCCGTTTTGGTACAAGTGAACTTTTTTTCTAATGTTAGCTGTTTTTGTACTGTGAACTTTTTCTAATGTTGTGTTGGTACGTGAACTTTTTCTAAGGTTCCATTTTGTGGACCATAAATGTAGCTCATTCGGTTTTTATTTTTTAAAACTAGTTTTCACGGTTTGCAAATTAACACGGAGAAACTTGAAAGTTCGTTTCATTACAGTTGGAACAGATAAAAAGTTCACGTACCAACATGGAACAAAACTGAAAGTATTTTTATCTTTCAACATCATTTTTTTTACTAACTTCTTTTTGAAAAAATTAAGTATAAATTTGAACTAAGGCTAAAGTTTTTGCTATATACTACATAAAAATTATTGATTTAAGTTTAATCTCCAAAAATAGCACGTATATTAATCAAGTTAAGAGCTTATGGGAGAAAAAGCGACAAATTACACACATGAGCTCTTAAGATTTCCAAATAATCCTTGTTTAGCATCAAACTCATAATTAACACTATCATTTTTCATTCTTCGCGAATATTCGTGAACGCTTACTCTAAATGTTAAGGAACAAGCTAGAGCTCAACACGCTCGATTGGGTCAAAATTTACTCTTATTCTACCCAGCAGGAAAGACAAAATTGTGACAAAACACTTATTTTATTTTTGAATTTTTTTTTTAATTTTTGAATTTTTTTTTTGAAATTTTGGTGGTAAAAACGGGATTACGCGAAAACAACAACTGCAGGCACAATCAAATCGAAGATCCCCCCATACTAGAATGAAACATTGTCCTCAATGTTTTACGAAGGGTTTCTATGCAAATCCTAAGCCGTTTATTAAGCATGCTTAAAGATAAACGTTAGTCGATTAGATTAGGATATTGGATTTCCCAAATGAAGCTGAGGACTTGAAGCTCTTGTGATCGAAGGACAAAACCGCGAGCACGAGAGGCTTCAAAAATCCGGGACAATACAACACAAAACACAAAACACGGAAAAGGAAAGAGGCAAGCCTCCTCACAACAAAAACACTTATTCATTACTACATAACATAACTACGGATAAGCATGGGGTGCCTCCCACGAAGCGCTTGTTTAGGGTCACTAAGCTTGACCCAATCCCCGAATTCATTTGTCCTTGGGGAAGGTTTGGAGATCCGGGACAACCAATTTTGGTACGTCCCCTCCAAAGTAGTGCTTAATTCGATGACCATTCACCTTAAAGTTTGGCCCGGAGTTTTGAGATAACTCAACGGTGCCATATGGAAAAACATGGGCAATGGTGAATGGTCCGGACCAACGGGATTTCAACTTACCCGAGAACATCTTCAATCTAGAGTTAAAGAGGAGGACTTGATCACCGACGTTGAAAACGCGGTTTTTGATCTTGGCGTCATGGATCCTCTTAGTTTTCTCCTTGTAAATCAAAGAATTCTCATAGGCATGATCACGAAGTTCATTTAGTTCATTGAGTTGAACTTTGCGGTGATCACCCGCGGTCTCAAGGTCAAAGTTAGCATGCTTCAAGGCCCAGTAGGCTTTGTGCTCGAGCTCAATCGGTAGATGACATGCCTTTCCATACACGAGCTTGTAAGGAGTACACCCGATGGGTGTTTTGTAAGCTGTGCGGAAGGCCCAGAGAGCGTCATCTAATTTGTCCGACCAAGAGGCACGGTTCTCGCCCACTGTCCTTTCAAGAATTCGTTTCAAGCCACGATTGGATACCTCAACTTGCCCACTTGTTTGTGGGTGATACGCGGTGGAGAGACGATGAGTGACTCCGTATTTAAGCATGACCTTTGCAAACTGGTCATTGCAAAAATGGGTTCCGCGATCACTTATGATAGCACGAGGGGCACCGAATCTGGCGAAGAGAGATTTAAGAAACTTGCAAACAACTCGAGCGTCGTTGGTGGGGAGCGCTTTCGCTTCAACCCATTTTGACAAGTAGTCGACCGCCACGAGTATATATTTGTTCCCTCGTGAAGACGGGAATGGCCCCATGAAATCAATGCCCCAAACGTCAAAGATTTCACAAACTTGGATGGAATTTTGAGGCATCTCATCCCTTTGTGAAATTTTTCCCTGACGTTGGCACGAGTCGCAATTTTTAACCAACTCGTGTGCATCTTTGTAAATAGTGGGCCAAAAGAAACCGGCATCAAAGACCTTTTTGGCGGTGAGATTTGCACCATGATGTCCCCCGGTGGGTCCATTGTGGCAAGCTTCGAGGATGTCGAGAGCTTCTTTGCCGTGCACACACCGCCGGATCACTTGATCCGCACATATTTTGAATTCTTTCTTGTTTACGTGTTGCCTAAGTAGCGTACAAACCATTACTGCTCGAAATATCATGAACCATTAATTTCTTGACCGACCGTACTGGTTAAGTGAGCGCGAGTGTTATAAATAGATCTATTGGGGCTAATAACCCCGTCTGGGTAAGTAGCGTTTACTTGAATCGAAGGTACCGATCAAACGGATGTATATCATGTCGGAAGTCGTTAGGTGGTCTTTTGGGTTGGGACACATGTTAGGGCAAGCTTACGTTTATAATACTACATACTTAGTAAGCCTAGGTGTCATGAGCTTAGTGCAACGTAAATACTTTTGTGAAGTTGTATGTGTTACAGCAATTCACACGTTTTGAATCTTGTGGTCCACGCTTACGTTTAAAATTAAACCTATGAATTCACCAACTGTTGTTGACGTTTTAAGCAATGTTTTCAGGTGCTTAATTTGGATATTTCCCTCAAGGTGTTCTATGGAGTCTACGTGCTATATGTTTGCCCTATTTCAAGATTTCTCTTATTTCATGCCAGTTGACTATTTATAAAACTTATATTTCGCTTCCACAAACTTTGAATTTCTTTTGGGATAATGTATGAAAGTTATTATTTTGTCAATGTAACGGGCATGATTTTCAAAACGTCCCTTTTAGTGGTCGTTCTTTATACTTTGCACTTGTGATATTCTTGATGTTCACGCCCCCGGATACTAGTTCAATGGGACCCGTTTTGGGGGTGTGACATCATCAAATATCCCCCCACTTGAATCCTACTTGTCCTCAAGTAGACTTTAGAAAACTTATGAAAATGTATCCTAACCGTAGTTAATGATTTTTCCTTTAAGCAATTAATTGTTCAATTACTAGTACACAACCAAACACCTCACGAAGTAGGAAGATGAAATCACTCAAATCACTCAACTAATCTATGTGGTAACATGTAACTAATTCGCTCAACTGCTCGATCGTTACGAGTATTCTATCATAAGCTTGGCAAGGATACACATCTCCACCACTAAAGCTAAGGAGTGACAAGTCTACAAAGGTAAATTGGGTTAAGGTTTAA
>BQNB010189975.1:0-11823 GCA_026074375.1 Tanacetum coccineum | reverse complement strand
AAACTCTCCAACCGGTCACAAGTCGGGTTGGAATGAGTTCATTGTCATCATTCATCACCACGGTCATTCCCCCTTTTTTTAGGCACGCAATGAACTGGGCTCACCCATGGGCTATCCGATATGGGGTAAATCAAGCCGGCATCAAGAAGCTTAATGACCTCTTTCTTAATAACCTCATGTATTTTAGGGTTGACCCTTCTTTGCATTTTAGGGTTGACCCTTCTTTGCATTTGAACCTTCGATAAAAACCCGCATGACCTAAAAAACTTCGAAGTTTGGTATAGCGGGTTTACTCCATCAGTAGTTACTACAAAGAGCCGATAAAGTTAGGTTGGTAAAGTTAGTCAGAGGGATTAAAAGAGTAGAGATGTGATCAGCAGTTGATCCTCACGGAATATGTTTTGGGCTATAAAACAACAATGGTACTTCACAGTCTTAGCAAAATTTTCAAAGTTCCTCAACGACGTTCGAAAATTTTCAAGATTATTGCTTAAGACATAATCATCTCAAGTATATGAGCGTACACAACAATGATGCTTCCGAGATATCGTAACCATCATGGCAGAAGAATCGTGTACGTGGTGTGGTTTTATGGGTTAATAAAGATATTGGGTTTGTAGATTCGTGCTGGGTATTATGGTTTCTACTTCATTTTATTGGTTTGTGTGAAGTATTCTGTTTACTTGAGGAGACTTGATGCTGACTTCTTGCATGTTCCCCCAAAAGGATAATCACCAAGACATAATGACAAGAAGGATTAGTATTTGGTGTGGTTTACATCTTCTTCTATAAAATTCCGCTGTACAATTAAATGACAAAGATTAGAAAGTCATAGAAGTTTTATCAAAGTTTTGAATCTACTTAAGAGAGGGTTATTGGTTTGGGGGGAAGCTGATTAAGAAACTTTATCAAAAAGAAGTCTATGGATAAAGCTTTTCAAGACATGTTGTGTGAGTTAGGGGGAAGTTAATCCAGTTCATACTTATTATAGTGTTCCAACAACAAGCAAAGACAAAGAGGATTCAAGTTGGGGTACATGTATGAAGACAAAGGATAAGAAAGACATCCTTAGCATTGTAAGCGCCTTCGAAGACTTTATTTTTGTTGTATTTGTACTTGTTAGGGACATTGTAAGTAATTCCGTATGTCTCCACATTGGGGGAAGATTGTTAGCCTTAAAATGTGAGCGGCATTTACGGAAATACATTTAGATAAAATAGCCACACACGCAAGGACTAATTATGTCAAAATAGCATAGTTTAGTTATGTGTGGGCTATAAATACCCCTCCTTACTTCTAAGGAGGGGTGAGCTCCATTTTACCAAGGTGTATTATTCTTCTTCTTCTTCTAAGCTAATACATCATCTTTCCTTTCTTTCTCTCTCTGCTCTCTCTCTCTCAGCTCCCTCTTATGGTATTTTACTTATTTTAGCCTCCCTGACCTCTGAATCATGGTTATGCTAATGAATTTTATGATTAGCAAATATAGTCGTGACTGATTGGCTTAAAGAATACAAGTAATCTTTGATATGTGATGGGAAGGAACTTAGTGAGAGAAAGTGGAAGGAAGGATGTATTCTAGAGAGAGAAAGTAAGAAACATGTAATTCATTAGCAAAGTAAGAATACAAAACCAACCAACCTACCCCTCCAAGGCAAGGAGGGGGGAACGAAGAGCGGTATTTATAAGGCTACATATGTCCGGCCATGGCCTTTCTAATGCTGCTTCCATTGCCTTAGGGCCATATTAGCAACAGATCAAGTACCTTTACTAACTTACGGCTTAGACTAATTAGAATTGGAAGTGACCGTAACTTTTCTGTTTCTAACTAAAACTCGGCCCCTAAAGGAAGGTCACTTCCAATTTAACAAAACTTTAAACCTAGCATACTATGCTTCATCGATATAGACATCAGCTCGTAAACTTCATTTCTTGATTTACTCTTGTGAATATGTTGTAGTGATTAGTGACTTTGGGATCGAGGTTGTTCCTTTATCTTTAACTTGTATGTGAGAGTGTGATCTTGAGCATCTGGAGATCATCAACCAAGCATAATCTCTTCACCATCTTAATGAACTTTGCCATCTTGTGAAACTTGTGACTTTGGACTGACATGCTCATACCTTTCTTGATTTGTAGACTTGAAAAGCTTTAATGTTTTCTGGAAATTCTTTAACTTTAACACTTCGTCACTTCGAGAAAGACGTTCAGTATCAGAGTGACGGAAACTTCTTTGAAATTATTTGACTTTAATACTTTGTCACTTCAAGAAAGACGTACGGTATCAGAGTAGCAGAAGTCTTGAAACATGTACTTGAGCTTTCATGATGTCTTTATGTTTGTCGGTCTGGTATGAGCATGTGGCTATGAATCTTGTGAGTCAGCGGGAAACAGGTACCTTCACCACCATATTTAAGTTTCCTGCAATAAAACAGTTAGCAATAAAGCGGGGGACGAATATGGCTTTGTCATTCGCCCGCGTTTGGTTGGAGTAACCTTTGAATCCGTGAGGATCGACCCGTGATCAGGTAGATTCAATTTAAGATGAATCTACTTGACAGGATTTCCAGCAGAAGTATAGAATCTTTCTAACACACGTGTATTAGATTCATCAAACTCAGCATGTTCTCATTATCGGAACGTCTCAAAGCAGATAACACGATAAGAGTAAACCAGCGAGTTATTATCTCACCGATTGAAGAAAAAAATTGATTTGAAAATCAATCGACGTGTCACTTGCTAAAGTGGTTTTGTGACATATCAAGAGTGTTAATCATTTCAAAATTCATCATCAATCGTCAATTCATAACCCGGAACAAGTTTAATTCTTATAGAATTGCACCATCGTTTCTTTCCAGTTGTCACATGTTTGATTCAAAAGGAATCGTACAAGTCACCTACCATGAGCTTGTTTGATGTTGACTCAAGCAGGATTTCCATCTTCATTGTGAATGAAATCACTTGGATGTTCTGGCAAAATCACAAGGATAATGCGTAGGACTCTTAGTATATATCTTGTTATTCACATTGTGTGATTTAGCAAGCTTAATTTGACAAGTGTCCTAATGAGCTTTATGAATGATCTCTTTTTGGCTCTAGACTCAATAGTGCACTTTGATTTTAGTAATTGGAGGCTGGAGCTGAGTGCCACCTTTTCAATATCAACTAACTCGTAGTGAGAAAGTCGATAGAAATGCGTGTAATCTCCGTAAGTTTTGAAACAAAGTCTTTCTGACTTTGAGTGGCTGGGAAGGGTTGTGCATATCGTCACTGGGTCCATGACTGTCTTCAATGTCGGACAACGTCTTAGTGTTTCCACAGTTTAGTATTGACCCCGGTTCGTTGCCTAAGTGAATGGAGGTCTTCTATCTTTACACCTTTATCCTTACATTTCTTTTTCATCTTTAACCCCTCAATGCTTACCGGACTTCACAACTACACCTTTGTTTGGTTTTGTTCCCGAGTTTAGCTCCATCTCATCGGCATTATTCCCTTTTCTCACTTTTTCTCCTTTACATACCTAAGGACTTCTACACTACCAGTGGATATTCCCTGGCGAATCCCTCCGGTTCTAGTCTGGATCATGGATTTGAATACCTATACCTCACCAGCCCCCCCCCCCACCCCCCCCCCTTGGCCCCCAAATATCTTCAACCAAAAAAAAAAAGGAGTTATTAATGGAAATGAAGTACTTGCGGTCTTTTGGTATTGTCCATCAATTGCACTTTACTTAATGACTTTGGATATAACGTGCTGTCAAAGTGTTTTGATATAAATTCAAAAGGTTTACTCTTGATGTTGTGTAGATCACGTTTATGCGCCAACTTTAATGGTTTAGTTTGCATATAGGTAGGAGTAAGTGTGTGTGATGTGTGATAGTTGGTTTTGGGTGATATTATGAAGAATGGTTTGTGTTGAATTGTGTAGATATTGGTCTAAATTTTTCATATTGGTGCGTTTGATATTATTGTTGAAATTGTGTTGGAGAAAAAATATTTGGTTGTGGTTTTTATGTTTGAAGTGGTGATGTTGTGGTTTTCGCATCAACCTCTTGTCTTTGAGTTTCTTATCAATGGCTTTAATCATCACTCGGGCTCTCTGCTTGTCTTGTTTTGACCACTTTCTCTTCAGCAAATACTCCATTTGAATCCTAGTAGCAATATCATTGAGAATTGTACGAACATGGTTGAGTGTGCCGTCGCTGAACTTGTGAAGTTCATCGGTGCGCATCAATCGATTTCTGTCCATGTTATCTTGATAGATAATGCCTTGGATATCACGGTAAGCAGTGTATGGAGTCTTTTTACTGATATTTGAACGGTATGTGTCAGGTTTGGTGAGGTTTATCTTATTCTAATAGCTTTCAACTGCCAGTTGTAGATCCTCCACACGTTCTTGAATTACAATGCGTCTTGTGTACATTATCAAAGCCACATTAAGTGCAAACCGTTCATCCACATTGAGATTCGTCAGCTTTCCCTGAACAAGAAGAAGTAACATATCTTCAATATCTTCGCGACGAAGTCTTTTGAAGTCGCCTTCTCGAAACTTGTAGAGCTTATCATCTTGTCTTCGAACTGTGATCTCTTCCAAATGTTTGTAACCAAAGAATTCCATGATCTTGAGACTTGTAACAGCAATAATCCTGTGTTTTGAATAGACGTCTTTCGAAGTTTCCATGTTGGTAGCATATCCATAGAATCTCTGACGTTTTGGTCCCCAGTGATATGTTCCCCAGTAGGCGTGTTTGTCGTAGACGACTTGTGCCTCACTCCATGTACTTCTAGGAATCTTGTCTTCAATCCATTTAATATGACCGTAATCAGCAGCCTTTGTCTTGGTAATTGAAGTTGTGTATTTGCGACTTGAGCTTCCTCCTTTTAGATATTCGAGATCATTGTTTATGAAGTGATCATATGGGATGATTAGACGACCTCGTGCATCCGGAATTAAAGGAAGTGGCTTGCTAAGATCATGGGGATACGGTCTTCCTTCAGGATTATGCCAATCTAACTGATCATTGGTAGCTTTGAATACTTCTTCCAGATGGTATTCTAACTCCACAACACTCTTGCACGTGCCTTTGATGAGATCATATGTTGGACCGGTCAACAGATCTTGAGTTAGATGTTGAATGTTGAGCCGATTCATTATAAAAGCAGAGAAATCGATGGGAGTAGCCAGAAACTCATTAAATGAGGATGTTGTGCCTGAAGCTTGTGCCAACTTAGTCATCCACTGTTGAGGAGGTCGGTCGTCAACCGTCTTTGTTTGGTTCCATTCTCGATCAGGAGTTCGAGAGCCAGATGGATTCCATAATCGTTCATTAACATCTGTTGCCTCTCTAACAGGAGATACATCATCATTAACATTTGCGACACGCATTGGTCCATAAAGATCCATGTGTAACAGATAGATTTTTTCTTGATTGGTGTCTTCAGATTTAGGTTGATATTCTTGCTCTTACCCATTGCGCATGCAGACACAGATTGGTCCTTTTCAAATTTAAGCTTAGGAGACCTCGAACAAGCCATTGTCTAGCTAAATGGTTGATTGCACCAAAGTTTAGATGAGACAAACGTCGGTGCCATAGCCACGAATTAGTCTTTGAGGCCTTTGACAAGAGACATATGGGAGAGGACGCCATCATGTCTCCAAGAGAACCCAAGATGAGAGGGGTATATGAAATTGTTGCCTCGATATCAGTCTATAAATCAACACCTTATAAATTAGATGATAGCAGGTGTGTTGACGAAAAAAGCACCTTCAAGGTTCGAATCACAAAATGCAACGTGAGAATTAATGGTGTGGTCCAAGTCCTTCCACATAGTAAACCCTTGATATCATAACATTCCCAATCTAATAATCACCATATCCCAAAATCTTTGCCATATGATCATTTCTGAATTTGACTGTACCCAAAAATTTATTGACAAAATTGGTGAGCTGAGAGCGATCTCTGGTCATATGCTTGGAGCAGCCGGAGTCCAAATACCAAAGGACAATTTGGACGACATGCATTCTTTAAGAGAGGAAGACAGAACATCAGAAATTATGGATCTCCAAGATTTACTGGGTTCCTTTTTGTTAGCAGATACAGATTAAAGAACCTTAGGTTTGCTAACAAGAACATTAGTTTTAGAGCTCCTAGGTTTCCGTGAATAGACCAATGTTACAGCAGGTTTAGATGTTTCATTATCTAGAACAACTGGTTTCCTAAGGGGCGCATTTCCTACAATAGTGAAGGTCCGACCAGTAGGTCTCCAAATATATCCAATAGTTGTAAACATCTTTCCTGTTGGTTTCCAAACTTTTCTCTTTGTTTGTTTCTTAGCAGATTTAGATTTTACACGAGCATTCACATTATTGATATAATCAAGAACACACAAATCTTGATTATCAGAAAGCATGAACCATTACACTTAACACCATTTTAAGTTCAGAATTAGCATTAAGCTTGGAATGCTGCACATGAGCAGTTCCTTTAGGTGCAACAACATGATCTTTATTTTTCAAACTAGATTTAACTTTCCTAGGGTGGGCTTCTACTTTATTCTTCAGAGTACTACTTTGTGTTTGCAGAATCCTATCTTTCTTTGTATTGCCCGAAGGCTGTGATCCGCTAACACCAGTAGATAGTTTTACTCCCGTAGAAGACAACATAGGTTTGTTAGAAACTAGGTTTGATGTAGAGGCCTTTTTTATGATTGCGTTTCTTAAGGATGTGACGGGCTCAGTGAATCTAACTCTTTTGACTTTATTCATTGGGGTCACAACCACTAATTGTTCTCCATAATTGTTGAGACTAGGGCAGGTTTTACTGATTTTTATAAGCAACTCCTGAATTAGTTTAGTATACTTACAGGCAGATTCTAGGGTTGGGTCTAGGGGATAATTTGCCTGAATATGATCGACTAGATCCCTAAGAACTGTAGCTTCTTCCTGAGTGTGCTTAATATAGGCAGAGTGAGCTGACCTTTTGTTCAACAATTTAGGGGTTATTGGTTCCGTATTAATCTCTGGATCACTAGGATGATGTGTAACTTCATTATTAGCTAAATCTTTTCCTTTGAGTTTCCTCAATACATCCTTGAGAGTTGTAATTACGAATGCTTTTTCTTGAAGACAAGCATTTAAATCAGAAATTTCCACAAACTTTAGTTTGACTTGATTAGTTAAGTCAGCACATTGTACTTTTAATCGAACACGTGCTGGTTTAATCGAGTCATAAAGTTGCTTATATGTCTGTTTCAAATGTTCATTATCACCAATAAGCTTTGTCACCCTATGATCCAATTCAATATTTATGGTTTCAATATCTTCTAAGTCCTGTTTGATCTTATCCTTATCCATATTTCCACTGAGAGGTTTAATTCTCTCTTTCAACTTCTTTATGACCATGTCTTTCGCTTGGGACCAAGCTTTCAAATCATTTAATTCAAACAATTGATCAAAACTTAAGATTTGATTGAAATAGATTGGTTTCTTTGAAAAATTTCCTGATTAAGTTGAGTATCAACTTCTAACGAAATGCAATGTTTTTCAAGAGTGGTAAACCTTTTGAACAGTTTATCGTAAATCTCTTTTTCAACAAAATCCTTTTGAAGCTCAGTCTCAAGATTTGTGGTCACTTTTCAAATTCTGCATATTCACAGGAGGCAAAAAATCCATAGAGGAATTTACAATCAAGTTCACAATATCTTTGCTCATCACTTGTTCCAAGAGTCGTTCATTTTTGTTCAAAGCTTGATTCATTTTAACTTCAAATGTTTTTGACTCTACACGATGTTGTTCCACAGCCTGTTCCATTTGATAGAAGACATTTTGGACTTCAGCAAGTTCATCAACCAATTGTTGGTTGAATGTACTAAATAAGTCCTTCAGAGCTTTTACAAATGGAATTATTTCATCCCTAAAACAAGCTTTTGTATGTTCGAAACCCCACGTGCCCTCAGTGATAGCTGTGGGCGTGGTTCTTTCTTTGACTACCACATCAAAGTTAGCAAGATGGTATTTAAGTTTTTTCAAACTCGTATTAACCATGCTGACTTTTGGAAGTTCTTTAGGAACTCCTCAACATTGTAGGTCTATCAAAAAGACCAGGTTCTGAGGAATTCACAGGAGTTAGTTGTTATGCCTTCCAAAAGGCCTTGTTCAGCAGAATAATTCAGTTTTGTGGAACAAACCGTGTTTCAAAATCTTTATAAAGTTTATTAAGAGCAGCATAATCGATTGGTGTGGTATCAATTTGTTTTATCTTTTCTTGCATCATATTATCCTTATGTTTTAAAAGCATTTTTGAACGACTCTCTTTAGCAAGTGTTAAGGTCTCTTCTGAGTCAGGGATCACAATAGGATTGGTTTTCTGAATTATATCACCAACATATAGCATAGGTTCCAACTGCTGAGCTTTCTTCAGATAGAAAGGTGTTGAAAGCTAGAGCTGTTTAGTGGTATTATCATAGAAAAACTGAGGTTTCATCAACATGTGAATAGTTTGTGCAGATTGATCTCTTTTAAAAACGATATTATCTAGGTGTTTGATCTGCTTTTCTAAGGCTATTTCCCTATCAAGGTTTCTAGATTCTTCTTTCTTAAAATCATTTTTGAGAAGTGTAACCGTTTGCAATAAAGATTCCTTTTCTTTTAAATGTTCTGAAAGAGTTCGTTTAAGATGATCAATCTCTACAGACTGTGCACATGAATCTGAAACGTTATCTTGACTCTTTAAATCAACGTTTTGTCCTTCTTTCAACACTTTGACTTGTTCCTTATATCTTTCAAGCTCAGCAGTTAAAGTATCATTGACACTTGATAGGTGCTTAATTACACATATCTTTTACCTCTAAAAACGAGCTTAAATGACCAAAAACAGACAAAAACTGCCAAATATATGTTTGTTTTGCATTTGTATTGTGCAGGAAGTGGATATCATCAAAAAGACAGAAAACCAAGCCAAAATGACAAAACTGAGCATGGAATGGAAAAGACTGTGCAAAATCAAGGCCAAAGTCCAAAAATGCCAAAGTCAGAGTCAATACTAATGAATCAGCAGTCAAACCGGAGCCGGAACTGAAGAATACTATTGGATGCAATCTTAACCCATCTGATGGGCCGGGAAAGCCCAATAGTATAATTATGAAGACTGTGAAGACCAAATGGGCCCTCAATCAATTACAACAGCCCATTTGTGTGCAATTGACAAAGACTGTGAAGACTTTGAAGGCCCAATCCTAGCCCAGTTACAGCCAATCTCAGCCATTGTACACACAAAACCCACTCCATAACCTTATTGGGCTTGAAAAAGCCCAATAACCAAACCTGTACCTTATTGGGCCTTAAAAAGCCCAATAACATAAGCCTAAACCTTATTGGGCCCAGACACACTCAATTGGGCCCAATACAAAACCCAAGCCCAACAAAAGCCCACAATTCTTTTTATAAAACTTTAGGGGCTAAAATTGCCAATTTTGAAAGTTATTTTATAAAAGAAAAATGGTTTAAACAAACACAAGGGCTGGTTTTGCAATTTACCAAAAACTCTTTTATCCCTTTTAGTTATAAAACAGCAGGGACCATTATTGCAATAGTCCAAAACCTTTCTTAATTCTTTTGTTATAAAACCAGAGGGACCTTAATTGCCACTTTCCAAACTTGGTTTATAACTAAAATTCGGCTTAAATGAAATGAAAAGAGAGAAAGAGTTGAGGGACTGTTCTTGCCTCTTCTCCAAACATCCCTTTTAAAACCTGTAACCATAACTGTACCATAACCATTACCCGCCAAAACCTAAACCCCCCTCTCCCACGGTTTCTAGGCCAAACCACCTCCCTAGTACACTTTCCTACATCTCCCAGCTCATTCCCACCTCCCCATTGCCCCTATAACCCTCTCCCCTGGCAAAATCACACACCCCGAAGCCCCCTTCAATGGTGAGATGGTATTCAAAGCCAATGGAAGGCTAGGATTGCTTGGATTGCTTTGTACTCACACAGCAAACACAACCCAGGACAAAAGAAAGAGTTTGGACTGCTATAAAAGAAAAGAGAACAAGCCAAAAGAAAAAAAATCCCGTTTTTACTTTCTTAGCTTAAATTTTAATTAAGTTTGCTTTAAAAATTGTTGTACTCAGTTTCTTTTTAAGTTTTTGTTGTAATCCTTTCAGTTTTAATAAAAGTGAAGAGTTCTTGTTATTGCATTTGTCAAAATTTGAAACATAATTTAAGTAGTTTAATCCTGTTTAAACTTGTTTAAACATGTGTCTTAAAGTTATTAAATCTCTCTTGTAACACATTTCACAGCTTTTTTACTCCACTACAAAAAGCCAAAATACCGAAATTATAAATTAAAGGCGTGGTGTTTGGTTTAGTTTAAAATGGGTATATGGAGTCTATCATGGGTCTTTTGTAAACACACTCAGCCAACTTTGGTGAGTGTTTGTTAGCGTTTGTTAAGCCAATTAAATCACACACTTTTTGTGTTAAAATAAGTTTTGAGCCCCCTTTGTATTTCTGTCAAAATTTTATAAGCCACAAAGTAGCTAAACCACTTAAGCTGTTTAAACAGCTTAAGCATCATCTCTTTGTGCTTATTTCAGTCATATATAGCCTTTTCAAAACCACCTTGTTCTGTCCCTTTGGTTTGGAACCAGTATAGTCAAGTTGGGACTTTGCAATTTTTTTTAAGAACCCTCAATTTTTAAGCTACAATTATCAGCAGCTTATATCTTTTCATAGACTCGCATACTTTGAAAATAAGCTCATTGACCACCCCTTTTAATCTGTTGTTGTCTTGGATTTAGCCAAAAGTTTTTATAAGCTTATTTCAATAGCAAAAATAAAGCATTTAAGCTCACTTGTATCCTGTTGCCTTCCCCTGGTGCTGAGCACCATAGTTTAGCCCCTTTTATCTAGCTTATTTTATACTAGACTCTAGGATTTTATTGCTTTTATTTATAGCTTATTACTAGTTCTTTAAGCTCCCAAAATATTATAGCTTATCTCCCTTTCTAGGTTAGCTTAAAAGTAGCTTAAAGTAGCCCTTTTTCTTTTTTTTTATAAACTGTCATTTTAAGCTTAATAATAGGACAGCTTATTTTAGGGCTTATTAGATTTCCATAGCTTATATTTAGGACTCCCCTCTCCCTATTTATTTGTTTCCCATAATTGTAGCTTATTGTGCTAGCTTAAATCCCAATAAGAAAGAAAAATAAAGCTCAATAAGGGCTTCCTATTAAGCTTCTGCTAGCCTCCAAAAAGCTACTTTTCTAGCTTATTTAGTGGATTTCAGACATAGTGCTTATTATGAAAAATGTTGCCATTAAGCCCCTCTATAAGTTTGCTTTTTTGAGTTTTGGCTAATAAGCCATTAGGACTTAGTTTGCATATCGGGGTCCAACTCAGGGACCATTAGTGTAATTTCCAATTTCTTAGTTAACCTTGTTTATCCCTTTTGTTATTAGCCTGTTACTTCGTTAGTCCTTGTGTCTTTACTCAGTTAGTCCCCAAAGTTAACAACAGTTTAGTTTATTTAATTTAATTAATTAAATTAGGTTTAGATTTAATTAGTTTAATTACTTTTTATTTAAACAGTAACTTTTGGGCATTTTTATATTTTTAGAATTGTTAACTTTTTCTTTATTTAATTTTATTTTTTCAGAATTTTTATAACTTTTATTTTTTGTCTTTTTCTATTTTCTTAGTTTTAATTAGTTATTAATCTTTAAAAATTCATAAAAAATCCAAAAATTAATAAAAAAATATTTTTCTTTTTTATAAAATTTTCTTTTGTCATTTAGTGTCTAGGAAAAATATAAAATTTAGT
>BQNB010189973.1:1333-11823 GCA_026074375.1 Tanacetum coccineum | reverse complement strand
ATTACAATACAAGACCTAGTTTGACTTTCTAAGACCGATAACATTCTTGTTTGACTTAATATAATTAAGGCTAACAACAGCTACGAGCACATATTAGAGACGATTTTTGGGAGAGAGGTTAACCAAGTACATGTGTTAGATTTTGCTGGATTGACCGGTGGTATGAGACAAACCTTAGCAAATAGACTGAGTATGGTATATACTGGGGATGATGGGGAGACATTGTTTACTAGTCACGCATAGAGGAGGTTGTTTGAGGTTAGGATACTGTTGGTTAGAGAGTTCATATTGGAGTTTTTGAGCACTTATAGAATGAGTGATACTGAGTAGGACTTGATGTTGCTGACATACTATGTTTTCAATTGGGTGGAGTTAGGAGGAGGATGACTTAGAGACGGTTTATTTTGGCGTTAGGTTTACATTCTGAGGAGGAGATGGCAGAGGCTGGATTTGGAGCATACTGGTATGGTAGTGAGATAGTAATCCCCAACAAGGGGGATCTTAGAGATTATTAGATAGAGATCTCATCTAACATAGACTTCTTAGGGCCTACTCACTCTTATGTTCACATCAGAGACCCTGTGAGGAGACTATGCCATAAGATGATAGCATGTAGTATTTCTGGTAGAGGACAGGGGGCGGAGAAGGTGACTGAGGTCAATCTCTTATATTTGAGGACCATGGACCGAGGGACTGCTAACGTCCCATATCTGCTAGCACAGTATTTGTTTAGACATGCTGAGGGGAGGAAGAGTGGAGCTAGGTTATCTAGAGGTTACTTCATTAGGCGTCTTGCTGCTTACTTTGGCCTCGTTAGAGATGAGGGATTAAGGGGTTTGTCGATTATTTCCTAAGAGCTTCCGGTTATTGATTTACATGAGCTTGCTAGGCTCAACATCTGTTCAAGGTTTGGCGATATATGGGCTTGGATAGCCTAGGGAACAGAGAGGCAGCATGCTGCTATGGCTGGTGCCCCTAGAGCCGCTGAGGATGCTCCTGCAGCTGATGAGGGTGCTCAGGCTATTCCAGCACCCGTGCAGGCACCTCAGCCGCCGCCACCCGCTCCTCAGCACCGGACTATGTCATAGAGGATTGAGAGGCTCGAGGAGGAGGTACATGAGTTATGACAGAGTGTTGTGGCCTTGCGAGGGGTTGTTGAGAGCTCTATTACTGAGTAGACCCGAGTCTCCACCTGGATGATCAGCTGTATGACACAACTTATGGATGCCAGATGATGACATCAAATAACATCTATTTTTAGCATCATTTATCCCATGTAATTAATAAAAGACACCATTTCTGTTTAATTTTTGCAAATATGTTTTTACTTAATCGTTTATTTTTGGGAGAATTTGCAGTATTATGGAGTACTTGGTGAAGATTAGCTAAAGTGCATGCATTCTGGAGCTAAACGATGATATTTCGATAATATTGTTCGGAAAGACCATACGGCCGTATCCATCAAGTATGATACGGGCGTATCTGTGCCTGCACTCACAAAGGAACCACGAAGGTAAACATAGATCAATAGCCGTTATCCAGGAAAGGACAATACGAGTTTTCAAAGTTTTGGGTATAAAATATTTTGAAAGATATCAACGTGGCCCTACTCCAAGAAACCCCTAATACGCCGTATCTAAGACATTGGATGCGCCGTATCGAACCGACTTCAGACCCTATAAATAGAAAACTCAAAAACGAGTTTTGAGTGTGCTAAATCATATTCTCGATACCTAAACCACAAAAGTCGATTTTCAGAGGAGAATAAGAGCAGAAGAGGTCGAGCAACGCGATTAATTCTATAGGAGACAATGTGTAATTTCTTATACTCTTGTAATCGTTCAGTTTTTGGTATCATTCGTTATATCGCTGTTAGGTTTACCTCTGCTAAATCATTACTCTTGTATTAATTATGAAGTTTGAAGGCTAATACAGTTCGGGTATTAGCCATTGTTATGAAGATCTTAATGTTTGGTTTGTTTATCTTGATTTCTTGTTGATTATTGTTTATGTTTATCGCATGATACTTGTTTACGTGCTTTTGTATGCAACCTATCATTCAACTGCATCTAGTGATACGAACCAAGTAATCTAGATACAGGGATAGCTCTCCATATAGTAGTATGTATAGGTGGAACAAATAGGATCACTAATAACGTCCTGCTTGCCTTGATCGAACAAGTTAGACTGTTGCAAGTGGTGGCTTGGTACTAACTAATAACGTTTTTATTCTTTGGTATAGAGTGGATTGTGGACTACCACCTAATACAAGTTACCGTTAAGCAGTAAGTGGGTAAAGTCTTTATGAGCTAGGGTTCGTACGACATACACCGTGTTGTCCTCAAGATGAATTATAATCAATAAATAAGGATGCTTTATGCGGATGCGTTTAATTGTGACAGGATTCTACGTATCTAGGTCTTAGGAAGAAGTAACGCCTAAGTCTTAAGAATGATATGCCACCTCGAGATAAGTAATAATTGCACTAATAAACAAACCAACATTCTGATTGGATTAATAATGGTTAATACAGTTTTCTTATATTTGGCTAGACCGCTCTTTTATCTTCTGTTAATTTGCTTGCGTGTGTTTTAGTGTTTTGAATTGGTTTTAGTCACAAACAAACCTGTGCCAATCTCTCAGACTGAAAACCCCTTATCCATTAGATTTAGGAATTAACATAGGTTTAGCATAGATTAGACTAACTTAGATTAGAAAAACCAAAGTATTAATAAATTGAAAGTGTTCCTCGCTCTAAGTGTTCGACACCCTACTTACCACGAAACTTCTTGTTAGAAACAGAATTGCCCGTTAAAGTATTGTTTTTGGTTAAGTCGGCAAAATATAAATTTAAAACTTGAATAATAATTTAACACCACACAATGACACATCAAGTTTTTGGCGCCGCTGCCGAGGAGTGAGAATTAATCTTGATTTTTATAACACCCTGCGTTTTTCAAGTCATTGAACTGACTTCGATAAAATCCACAACGTACCTTTGTATTGTACGCGTTGCTTTAAATCATAATGTTAAGCTAAATTTTTTTTTTTGCTTTTAAAAAAAAAATTAGCTGAAGCTAAAAATTAGAGTTTCAATGTAAAGGGCAACATTACAGTTAAGCGTTTACATCCAAATCAAGTATTAAAATAAATTATTTTGAGAATATTTTTGATCCTTGTTCATTTTATTTTTATCGGTATACGTAAAGTGCATACCGTTTCGCGATAAATTAAGTTTAGGCATACCCGGAACCACGTTAAATTATCTACGCTTCAACAAATACCCCCGATCATACCCAATACCTAAGGTTTTATTAAACTTTGACCAAATAAATGTTATTTACACCTTATACACTAGAAATTAAAAGAATACACAAATACTTGCAAAATAGGGGGGGGGGACACATTTTCATTTACAAAATTACAATTGTAACTTGCATATATGATTCTATATATTATGTTAGCTAGCAAAAAGTTTCTAGAAGGGTTCCCCCCCCCCTAAATCAAACGGCAACAAACACATTTGAGGTCTATGGATAAACAAAAGATTGTACATACTTGGTCAATGTAACTTCATTTATCATCTTAAACTAGCATTCTTTGTTCCCTTGACCATCATCCCTTCACCTTAAGACATGGAATATGTTTTGTTGAATACTATTGGTAACTCCTTGACTAAAACTCTTCATATATTGCAAGTAGCTAAGTAAGAGATACACATACACTTTATACTTAGTAAAAATTCAACAAAAATCCCTCCCTTGCTCTCTCTATATGCTACGGCATACCACCAAGCCCCAACCAAATCCATACAAAATTTTCTAAAACCTATACACATCTATACACATTCATCCTAAGATATTCTAAGATGTTTCCAAGCAATGGCTAACCATATTTAAGTGATTATCAAGTAAAAGGAAGACTAGGGTTTTTACTTGGAAAGCTAGGGTTTTCATTGTGCAAGCTTTGATTTTAAGGCTAAACAAGGGTTTAGCACTTGATTATCATCATCATCATACATCATAAGGTCTACTAGAACCCTTTATGTTCTTATAGTTTTCATTTCTATGCATATGTTATTTCTATTTTAGTTGAATCACCATTTAGGATTTTATCATGAAAATGGAGTTTATACTTGAAATGATCATTTTGTACACTTTTATATATGTTGTGGTATTACTTATATCATGTTAAAAAGGATGAGAAAAGAATGTACCATGTTAATTTGGTGTAAAAATGATTAAGTATAAATTAGGGTTTTAATGGTTTCTTAATATGTTTCAAGTTAAAGAAATACAAAGGACATGTTGAGGTTAATTATGGACTTATATTGATGATATATGATCATTAAAATGAGGTTATATCAAGATGAGAAAACTTGTACACTTATGGTTTATATGAAAAACGGCTATATATGAACTTTATAGTAAAATGGATAAATTATGAAAGTTATGACTTATTATGTATTATGAAGGACTTGTAAACTTTGGAAAAAAAAGACTTTGATGGACCTATGGGCATATCTATATATGATTATATTGACTATACTATAAAGTGTACATACTTGGGTAAAAAGTATAAAGTGGTAAAATATAAAAACAAGGCCAAAAATGGACTTAGGAAAGTCATGCAAACATTCTGTCCAAAAGTGTATAAAAAACTATAATTATTTTATATATTTTTAGATAATAATTTCACGACGATTCCGAAAAGCTTAAGAAAACTAGTCAAACGGATTAATAACAAAAAGTTAGGTTAAAACAAGTTATACGATAAATACACAGATAGTATAAAGAATTTTTATAAAACAAATTTAATAAATAAAAATTATATGAAACAGCATGTTTGGTTATTTTTCATAGATTACACATGTTTTTAGGATTCTAAAATGATAAGAATCGGGCAAATTTTAAATTTATAACGAATAAGTTACTGAATTTCGCGGTTTTCCGTGATTAAAAGTTTATAAAATGATTTTATAACCATGAACATGTAAAAAACATATTTCATAATAGATAAGTTATATTTTTGTAAACTCATAAAGGATGTAATTTCAAACTAGAGAACGTGCCTCGAAGAATCGCTAAAACGGAGTATATCGAATAAAATAAAGACATTTCGGGTTTACGGACGATAAAACTCTATATAAGTGAAATCATGTCTGGTATGAACAGTAAAGTTACGTGGTCTAAGAGGACAAAATTATATAAATGTCTATATATCGATAACTCGTACTAATACGAAAAGATGGGCATAGAAACGCAAGAAACGGTTTAGAAAAGTGAAAGTTATGACGATTTTATCAAAAAGTATGTTTAGTAAACGTTTTTAATTTATACACTATGTTTTCACTCATAACATTTTGATGGTGAGTAGCTATATAGACTTATGCTGGTAGGAGTTAATTAATGTGATTAGTACCTTATACGGTCCTTAATTTAAATAGGTTTGCATCTGACGATTTGCGTGAGCCATTATCTGTATGATATTCTTGTTTTTTGCTCACTCAAGGTGAGTTCATAGCCCTACGTTTTACATGTTTTTGTTTTATAAGTTTTTGGGGTGAGAAACATGCAATGTTTTACAATTGGACACAAGTGGTTAAGTTTCATATTATGATTAGTGTGCATAAAGTAGACGATGAACAATCTGAGACATATATCATGAACTGTCAATTACTGGACTGTGAGTGCGAATGTTATGAATAGATTAGTTTGGGTTTGACAACCCAGTTCGAGTGATTAGCTATTCACTGGACAAACTCGAAACGTATACCATGTTGAATATAGGATGTGGGGTTAGGAACATCACCAGGGCATTGTAGGCCATTAATTTGGTATTCATACAACGTCAAGCTACAGTGTCATGAGCTTAGACAACGTAATTACATATTTTATATGTGTCGGCAGCTGTTGCATTATCATACACTATAGGAAATCTTGGGAGTCTACAATATATGTGTTATCAACTATGAATTCTCCAACATTTTTGTTGACGTTTAAAGCCAATGTTTTTCTGGGGATTAGTAAGCATGAGGTGCAAGGGATTATTGGTGGTCGGTTTGGATTGGGATTTCATGCATTAAAGTTTTTGTCGAAATTACATTTAGTATAACTGGATGGGCTAGGGAAAGCTTTGTTCTTTGAACTAGTGGACCAAGTGATGCTCGGCTTGTGTAACTAAATACATGGTTAAATCCATTGTATCAGTTTTAAATGACTTTTTGACGTTATATTATACTTCTTGTGTTATTGATCTGAGAGTAGCACGCCACCGGCCCTTATTACAATGCGACCATTTGGGGGGTGTTACAATATTTTATTTGATATTTGATTTTTGCTTTAGATTTGATCTTCCCACTTTGGATTACGGTAATTTAGATTAGTTTTTAATTCTGTCTTTATTGTTTTCTTGTATTGTTTATCTATTTTAGTGTTTATTAATTGTTTTTTTTAATTACAATGTTCTGGTTGATAAAATGATACGGAATATCCAAAGCATTGAATGACGGCGTTTTCCAACTTTTTGAATTTCATCGTTTTAGTTCTGATTCCATTAGATTTTAGAATTAACATAGGTTTAGCAAAGATTAGACTAACTTAGATTAGTGTTCCTCTCTCCAAGTGTCCGACACCCTACTTACCACGAAACTCCTACTGACCGGATACACTGCCCGTTAAAGTGTTGTTTTTGGTTAAGTTGGCAAAATATAAATTTAAAACTTGATTCATAATTTAACACCGCACAACAACACAATCAAGTTTTTGGTGCCGTTGCCCGGGAGTGAGAATTAATCTTGATTTTTATTTGATATTTTGTTTTTTTAGATTAGATTAGTTCTAATCCTTAGGATTAGTGTAATTCAGATTAGTGTATAATTCTGTCTTTAATTGTTTTCTTGTATTGTTTATGTGTTTTAGTTGTTTATTTAATTATTTTCATAATATACTGTTCTGGTCTGCAAACCGATACGACGTATCTACTTCCATTGAATATGGCGTATCCAACTTTCTGACTAATACAGCGTATCTGTTCTGATTCAGCAATACGACGTATCTGAGTATTGTATACGACGTATTGACTAAAATTTTTGAAATCTTTGTAAGTTTATTTCTCTAGAATAGCTTTACTTTGAATCATGTCTTATTTTTCAGAAAGAACCTTCGGACTTCGTCCATATCACTTTACTTACCCAGAAAAGAGATTAACGATGGAAGAAATGTTATACAAATTTATCGACGAAGGAAAACGTGAGCAAGAGGATATGAGAGCATTCATCCATGAATTTAGAACAACAAACGAGCTCTTATTTAAAGAAAGAAACAGTTCGTTAAGCAAGCTCAGGTTCGAGGTACAAGGATTGTTGAAAGTGATCAATAACACTCCAATATCAAATCTGGAAGCCAAAGGAGTAACTACTAGAGGGGGAGGGGGGAACAACGACTCAAGATGTTCAAGATAACGACGCCAGTATACATATGAAAGAATCCCTAGTAATAAATCATGACGAACCAGTTGAATCAAACAAAGTTCTTACCAATGACCAACCCTAGAAGGCAAACGAACCTCTTGTTCAGCAAACAAGTGAAGTACAAACGCCACCCATTCCTTTTCCCCAAAGATTGAGAAAAGAAAAAGAAGAGGCTCAACAGAAAAAGTTCTTGGAAAACCTGAAGCAACTCCACATCAATTTGCCCTTCATCGAAGCAATCGCTTAAATGCCAAAGTATGCCAAATTTTTGAAAGATTTGTTGACAAATAGAGCCAGACTCGAAGGAGCTTGTACGATCACTATGAATGAAAGATGCTCGGCGGTATTATTAAACAAGCTTCCATCGAAAGAAGAAAGACCCAGGGAGTTTTACTATTCCTTGTAACATTGGCCAATTACACATTAATAATGCGTTAGCAGACCTAGGAGCTAGTATAAGCTTGATGCCATATACGATGTATGAAAAACTCGGTTTGGGAGAACCAAAAGCTACTAGAATGAGTTTGGAACTTGCGGATAGGTCAATCTAATACCCAAGAGGAATAGTTGAAAATGTGCTCATCAAAGTTGATAAATTCGTCCTTCCAATAGATTTCGTTATCTTAGATATGCCCGAAGACTCTAGAGTCCCTATAATTTTAGGAAGACCATTTTTGGAAACTGCTTGAGCTTTGATAGACGTGTTTAATAAAAAGATAACGCTAAGAGTAGGGGACGATCAAGTAGTCTTCGACATGGACCAATCAATTAAGAAATCACCAGCTGAAGATGATGAATGCTACGGGGTTGATGACTTGGACGACGCGATCAACATAGAGGCCCAGGAATTACTGGTAAACGATACGTCTGATTCATTTTTATTAAAAGGGCTGGAGAAACTGATTGATCAATTAGACCTAGAAAGTTATGAATCTTCTTAATATAAAGCTATAGATGATTCTGATTCAGGGGAACCAATACGGCATATCGAATCTGTCAATACGCCGTATCCAGTTGCGCAGAAATTAGCAGAGCCCAATAAAGTTAAAAGTGAATAGCTTTATTCGGCCAGCACTAACGAAATCGATAAGAAGAAACTTGAGCTGAAAATTTTGCCTCAACACTTAGAATACGTATACCTACATGGAGACAAATATTTTCCCATAATTATCTCATCTAAATGTCCGAAAAGGAAGATGTTTACTTTTGCAAGTATTGGAGAAACATAAAGAGTGGGCAATTGCAGGAAAATGACAGACATTAAGTGGATAATCCCGGCATAATAGAATCAGTCCATCATACTGCACAAACAAGATTCTAATGGAAGATGACTACAAACCGGTCATTCATCCCCAAAGGCATTTAAATCCTAAAGTCTAAGACGTGGTGAAAAACAAGATTGTGAAGCTACTTGATTCAGGTCTGATTTATCCAATCTCAAATAGTTCGTGGGTCAGCCTTATCCACGTAAAGGAGGAATGACTGTAGTTCTAAATGACAATAATGAGTTAATTCCTTCTCGCACAGTTACAGGATGGCGAGTGTGCATCGACTATTGTAAACTCAACGATGCAACTCGAAAGGATCATTTCCCTCTTCCCTTTATTGATTAAATGTTAGAGCGTTTATGTGGGAATGAATACTACTGTTTTCTTAATGGTTTTTTAGGATTCTTCTAAATTCCGATCACACCTGAAGATCAAGAAAGGACAACATTCACTTGTCCTTATGGGACTTTTGCTTACCGATGAATGCCGTTTGGATTATGCAACGCACTGAGTACTTTTCAAAGGTGCATGACGGCAATTTTCCACGACATGGTGGAAGACTTTATGGAAGTATTCATGGACGACTTCTCGGTATTCGGTAACTCTTTTGATTGTTGTCTAGCTAATTTAGACAGAATGCTTGCTAGATGTGAAGAAACCAACCTTGTGCTAAATTGGGAAAAATGTTATTTTATGGTAAAATAAGGGATCGTTTTAGGACACAAAATTTCTAGGGCTGGAATTAAGGTTGATAGAGCTAAAATTGATGTGATAGCTAAATTGCCATACCCAACAAACGTAAAAGGGGTGAGAAGCTTTCTAAGGCATGCTGGATTTTACCGAAGGTTCATAAAAGACTTTCCATGATTTTAAACCAATGACCCAGCTTTTAATGAAAGACGCGAAGTTTGATTTTTCCAATGATTGCAAAAAGGCATTTAACATTTTGAAAGAAAAACTAACCACTGCGCGTATCATAATATCTCCCGATTAGAACGCGCCCTTTGATTTAATGTGTGACGCTAGTGACTTCGCTGTTGGAGCTGTGTTAGGACAAAGAATAGACGGGAAATTTAAACCAATCTATTATGCCAGCAAAACTCTGAATAATGCCCAAGAGCATTACACCACTACTGAAAAAGAGCTTCTTGCAGTTGTTTTCTCTTTTGATAAGTTTCGCCCATATCTTATCTTATCAAAAACCGTAATGTATACCGATCATTCAGCTTTGAAGTATTTGTTTAGCAAACAAGATGCCAAACTAAGGCTTATAAGGTGGGTTATGCTTCTTCATGGTTTGACATTGAGATTAAGGATAAAAAAGGGACAGAGAACCTAGATGCAGATCATTTGTCAAGACTTGAGAACCCAAAACTTGGGAACATTCACAAAAGAGGAAATTGCTGACAAGTTTCCCGACGAATATCTTATGATATTGAAAACCAAGTTAAATGAGGACGAACCATGATATGCTGATTATGTTAATTATATCGTTGGAAAGATTATGCCTCCAAATTGGACACCTAAAAAAAGAAGTTTTTTCTCTCAGGTAAATAATTATTTTTGGGATGAACCATATGCATTCAATCTATGTCCGAATAATATAATGAGACGATGCATTGCTGGAGATGAAATTCATGAAATCTTGGCACATTGTCATTCTGGACCAACTAGGGATCATCATAGTGCGTCAATTACTGGAAGGAAAGTCTATGAAGCAGGATTCTTTTGTCCTAGCATCTTTAAAGATG
>BQNB010189972.1:0-11823 GCA_026074375.1 Tanacetum coccineum | reverse complement strand
CGATTTTGGTTGTTTTGATGGTTTTGCACAGGAGGAAAACCGGGAGGTCGAATTTAGTTTGCAACCATCTGAGGTCGGTAATTGGCACTTCCTTGATTGAAGTTTGCTGCGGCGGCTTAAGAGATGTATTCTTGAATATTATCACTATAATTGTTGCCATCGGTGGCGGGAAAATTATGGTAGGAGTGAGCTCCACCGCAAGTTACACAACTTTGCTCGACCGCTTTTACGAAAGTGGGAGCTGAAGGTTGGTTCTGGTTTTTCTTATCAAGAAGTAATGCTTTCACCATATCCTTGAGTTCAGCAACGTTAGATGAAATTTCGGTGGTAGAAGTGCTCGTACTCACTTTGGAAACAACAGCTTTACTTCGTGAGTGATGAACTTTGGACTTGCTTTCATTGATGCATAAGCAATCACGGGGTCTTTTGTCCAAAAAATTTCCACCTGCTGTTGAATTTAATGAATCTTGGTCATTTGTATTCAAAGCATTGTAGAACGTATCAAGTTGGTGTAATTCAGAAAAACCATAACGAGGACATGCTTGAAGGAGATCCCTGAATCGGTCCCAGGCCTCACTGAAAGACTCATCAAAATGTTGTTGGAAATTTGTAATCTCATTACGAAGATTAGTCGTTTTGGAGGGAGGGAAAAATTCATTGATAAATTTTGAAACAAGATCATCCCAAGTAAGAATCGATCAAGGGGGTTCTTTTTCGAGCCAAATCCGGGCGGCCCCCTCGAGAGAAAACGGAAAAAGCATAAGCTTAATTGACGTGTTCGGAACGTTTGGGAATCTCATGGTAGAAGTGATCTTGTTGAAGTATCGGATATGAGCATGAGGATCTTCTTTGTCATGTCCGAAAAATTGCTTGTTTTGTACGAGAGTGAGCAAACTATGTTTAAGCTCAAAGTTGTCTGCGGTGATTGCAGGGACAACAATTGCATCCTCGTAACCCTCGGTGGGTGCTTGAAGCAATTCCGCCATAGTACGATTATCGGCCATCGTAACTACGGGAGATTCTTGATCTTTGATGAGGTCTTCAAGATCAAGTGATTCAACAACAATCGGTGGGATTTGTTGTTGTTGTTGTTGTTGGTTACGGCTTTGAGAACGAGTGCGCATGCACTAAATGAAAATAATTTTTTTTTTGGTTTTTCAATAATCTATTCACAATTTATTTTAACGGACAACGAGATAGGACAACTTCAACCAAATAATCGACTTACTTCACGGTAGCTCTTAAAAAGATAAACGCACAGGTGAGCGGAGGAGAAGGAAAGCACGGTACTTTTAAGAACCTTTCTCCTTTAGGGTCGTAGTTCCTTGGAACAACCCGCCTTATACCCACTTTATAGCTTGTTTAACTTTTCAAGGTGAGCCGTACCTCGTAAGTGACACAAATGGCAAGTTTTTGAATCTTTTGTTCGGGAACTTATTGATGGATAATACTTCAATGGAAAGTATTATATGTTGGTGTTCTTTTACCAACTTGGTGAATTTATTTATTATTTCTTTTTATGGAATTTTTTTTTGTGTTTTTTTTAATAAAAATAGAAGAAATATTCACAAAATCAAACTCAAATTGTCAAACGTTACGATAATCGTTTCACAGCATATATATAATATATAGGCAAACAATCAACCAAATACCCTTAGCCAAGGATTGGTTAAGAATTCACAAAATAAAATATATATATAACCGGAAGTTTGATTTCCCGGGTCGTTATGTCCCAACGAGGTGTGCAATGGAGAATCGAATAACGGATTGATAATTGATGTTTGAATATGACAAGATTATAATTGGTTTTTCTATTACTGCAATTAAAAATGCAAAAACGATTAAAAAAACCTAAAAACGAAAGCAGAAAGAAATTAAATCTAAAAACGTAGACGGAAACGTAAAAACGCGAGTTCTAAAAACCTAAATTATTCAATTTTAATCCTTAAATGAATTTTTCACTTTTAATGGGTCCTAAGTGACTAAAAACGAAGTTAAAAAAAACTAGATCGAAAATGGAGTTGATTAAGACTAAAAACGAGTCAAAACAAGAACGGGCTTGAATCCCGTTCTTTAAAAAATGAACTTTTGAAAAAATGACCCTACGAAAACTCTAATATTTTTCCTAAAAACTATTTGATAAAAGAAAATTTAAAAAAAAGATTTATATTTTTTTGACTTTTATTTTATTTTTTATGAATTTTTTAAGTTTTTAATGAAAATAAATTATAAAAAATACTAAATATTTATAAAAAAATACAGAAAATAGCTTAAGTTGGCAGGATCTTATGAAAAATAAGCTGTGTCACACAGCTTATCGAATAAGCTGTGAGATAAGCCCAAACAGCTTATAAGCTTATGGGCCTAAATGACCTTAAATAATAAAGCAAACCACAGTCTACCGGATGAGCTATTGTAGCACAGCGGTATAGTGTGTGGGTTATAAAGGGTTGAGGGTGATAGAGGTCTTGGGTTCGAGCTTCGGCTCACCCTTGACTTCCCACCTTCCCCTTTTATTTTTTATTTCAAATTTTTTTTACAAACTTATAAAACACTCAAAAATAAGTACTTTTGAAACTTGGACTTTTTTATGAATCTTAATAATAATCACAGAAATAAGCCAATAAGTGGCAGATTGGCTTATTAATCTAAAGAGCCCTTTTTGGATTTGAAAAGCTACAAAATTGCAAACAAACTAGAAATAAGACCTAGCTACCACATAATTAGCAAAAGCAAATGAGCTAAGAAAAGCTGAAAAGCAATCTGCCACAAAATGGTTATAAAAACGGACAAATGGGCAACTTTGGGCTTCAAAATAAGCCATTAGACAGAACCTTAGGGCTTAATGTCTTATAAAACTAAAAAGCTTGGCCTACAATCTATATAAATCAAGAATCAAAAATTATTTTGAGAGAAAAATAAGCTGAGAAAAAGCTGCTAGAAAAAGCTATGTCAGACAGATTGCTTAACTTCACAAAAGGCACAAATGGTTTATCTCGTTGGCTTTTTAAGGACAATAAGCTAAAGAAAAAGGGAAATAAGCAATCACAAGCACATAAGCATACACAATAAGCAACTAAGATCAAAAGAGAACAATTAAAAACCACCAAATAAGCCAGAAATGGGCTTATGAACTCAGCAGTACTAACTTTAAGAGTTAGTACTGCTAGTTGAAATCTTAGTGCTACTAAGCTAAAAAAAAGCAAATAAGCACAAATGCAAAGAGAAAAAAGCAAAAACATATACTCAAATCACCTAAGGAGCAATTAAGAACTACCTATAAGCAAGAAATGCAAACAGAAAAGCTCAAATAAGCAACTTCAGCACCAGGGCAAATTTTCTAGCCAAACAGCCTAAAGAGCAATAAAGGGGCTTAAAAATAAGCACCTTAATGGATTCCTAAAGACTAGGGGCTTATTTTAGCTTAGAGTATAGCCCAACAGCTATTCAAAATTGTGAAGAAAATGGAGTTTGAAATTCTGGATAAGCCAGAATAAGCACAAGTAAAAGCTGTTTCTTCATTTTTTTAAAACACTTAACTAAATATGCAGATTTTCACCTAAACTCTAAACCATACTATCCCCCTATAATGCACCTTTGCTACAACACTCTAACACTCAATTGAGACTCAAATTGTACAAAATTAAGCCATCAAGAATGGCTTATCCAAATAAGCAGTTTAACTTGGAATTAAAAGTCAAATTTTAAGTAGCACTTAGAAAAACTTGTAAAACTAAGCTTAAGGCTTTCAAAAAACTTAAAAACAGCTTATACAAGCTTAAATGAGCTCTTGAATTTGGATTTTTAAAACCTTAGGGGTTTTTGACAGCAATAAGCCAAAAACTTATGCTGTGCCAAACACCCCTTTAGAAACTGAATTTTTATTTTTACACTAGATTAGACCAAAATAAGTTAAGAGAACTAAAAACAGATCGTGTACTATGATAATGAAAGGCAAATAAGCAAAAATCAAAGATAAATAAGCACTTATTTAAAGGATGAACTAATAAGCAGTTTAGACTAGAAAATAAGCAGTTTTAACTTAAAACTTGAGTTTAACTAATATTTATGATCTAATATGTTAATTTATGACATCTTAAGCTGATAATGAACAAAATAAGCAGAAATAAGCCAAGATAAGCAATGCTACAGTGATTTTTGCAAAAGATTGGAAAATAAGGAGCTTACAAGTTCCTTAAGCTTTTTCTTGAATTTCAGCAAACTCAAACACACCTAATGCTTACCAATAAGCTCTACAACCATGGCCATCCTGAATTTACCATGCTCCATTTGCCTTTGACAGTAATCTATTTTGAATTTTAACATATAAACCTCAAAACTTCATTAAGCTTTTAAAACAGTACAATGGCTAATAAAAGGTTACAATAAGCTGTAAATAAGATGATAAAAGAGTACAATAAATTAAAAAGACTTAATTAAAGCTAGAATGCCATATTCGGCTACAAAGGGCTTGTATTTATACTACTAGTCTTCAATACTTGGTCTTTCAGCTGTGTTTCTTTTGTGAGAGCCTTCCAAGAGTGTTTTTGTTGTGTGAGAGTAATGCCAAAGCTAATCCCAGCCATCAATCATCTTGTGCTTCTTTAAAAGTCATCTCAGCCATCAAGTTGTGCCTTGAACAATGTGGGATTGCCAACTTGGCAATGGGGGTTTAGTGGAGTGGGGTTTAAGGTTTTATCTGGGTAAACCCTGGTGATTGAGTGTTTTGGGGAGAGGGAAAGGGTTCACGGGCTTTGGGTTTTGGGTTTTGGTTATGGCGGGAAAAAACATTTTATAAAAGGACAGGGATAAAGGTTTTGGGTTTTGGCAAAAGTAACCCCTCAAGGTGTATTTGTTTATTACACCACACGTCCTTGTGGTGTTAATCTTTTGGTAACTTGGCAATTCTGGCCCCTCAAGTCATATAGAGTTATTACAAGAGTGGTCCTTGTGGTGTTACAACTTTAGGGGCTTGGCAGATTTGCCCCTAAAGTTATACTTTGGGAAAATTGCAATTTCACTCCTTGTAGTTTTCATCTCTAATATACAACTTGGGATTTGGCATTTTTGGTCCCTCAAGTTTGTATTTTCTGATTCAGCTTCTCGGAGTTGTCTTTGACTTTGTCGGGGTTGACTTTGACTTTGACTGTTTGACTTTTCTGTTGACTTTTTGGCTTTGACTGACTTTGGCTTTTCACACTTTTCCATTCCGTGCTCGGTTTTGTCCGTTTTTAGCTTTGTTTTTGTCCTTTTCTTGAATATCCGCTTCCTGCACAATACAATTACAAAACATACAAATACAATGTATTTTTGGTACGTTTTTAGTCATTTAAGTCCGTTTTTAATGGAAAATGGTATGTGTAATTAAGCACATACCAAAATCCCCCATACTAAGATATTGCCGTGTCCTCACGCAATGTTATGAAGTAAACACTTAAGAAAACCAAGAATCTATTTTTAGGATTCCAAATTGATAAGAAACGAAAATTTTCAATTAATAACGAATAAGTTATGAATTTTGCGAGTTTATGACAATTAATACTTTTATAAAAGTTACTATTCATGACAGAAACATTTATTTTTATAAACCTCATAAATAAATAGAACTTTCAATTACGAGAACGTGCTCAAAACAATCGCTAAAATGGAGCTATAACGAATAAAATACGACGTTTACGGGTTTTACGATAACTAAAACTATAAAAATAATTTTATAACTGGTGTGAACAGTAAAAAGTACTGTTCATCAGAGGATCAAAAATATGAAAATGTCAAATTATGATAACTCGTCCTAATACAAAAGCGTGGGCATACGAAACGTCAAAATCGGGCTTAAAATGCGAAAGTTACGCCAGTTTTACTACAACGGTAATTATAAACGTTTTAACTTATTAAACACAATTTTTCCAAAACAATTAGATGGTGATTAGCTATATAGAATTATGCATGGTAGTAAATACCCAATGTGATTAGTACTTATACGACCTTAATTTAAATAGGTTGCATCTGGCGATTTACGTGACGCATTATCTGTGATATTCTTGTTATTCGCTCACTCAAGGTGAGTTCATAGCCCCACGTTTTACATGCTTTTGTTTTATAAGTTTTTGGGGTGAGAAACATGCAATGTTTTATAACTGAACACAAGTGGTTAAGTTTCTTATTATGATTACGTGTTGCCTAAGTAACGATAACCCTAGTTGAGCCCATTATCATGAACTGTCAGTTACTGGATTGTAAGCACGAATGTTATGAATAGATCTATTGGGATTGACATCCCCGTTCGGGTGATTAGCTATCACTGGGCAAATGAACGTATACCATGTCGAACATAGGATGTTTCAGGTTAGAACATCATCACGGGCAATGTAGGCCATTTATATGGCATTCATTTATGTCGAGCTTCAGTGTCATGAGCTTAGGGCAACGTAATTACATTTATATGATGTCTGCATCTGTTGCATTATCATACACTTGGGAAATCTTGTGGTCGTGGTTCCTTACATATATGATTTATCAAAACTGGTATGCGTTAATTACACAATACCTTTTACCTTTAAAATCGACCCTAAACGGCCAAAAACGCACATAAATGCCATAAATATGCCTGTTTTTATGTTTATACTGTGCAGGTACCGGATATTCACTAAAGGACAAAAACAAAGCTAAAACGGACAAAACCGAGCACGGATTTGGAAAGAGCGTGAAAAACTAAGGTCAAGGGTTCAAAAAGGATTTGAAAACGGAGCTAAACAAAAACTTCCAGGATCGACTCGACGACGTTTATGCAATTAATGAAGTCAAGACAAAGTCAAAGTCAACCCCGGGATATGGCGTTGAAAAGGGCATCTAAAACCGAACCCGAAAACCTAATCGTTAAAAGTGGGCCCACCCGTACCCACCTAGTAGGCCCGATCAGCCCACTTTAACTATTATCCATTAAAAGCCCAAAACCCCTTTATACATATCCTTACAGGCCCAACATCATGGCCCAATTACCCAACCTAACAATCTGTTCAGCCCTAAACCCTTCCCTACCTATACCTAGTTAGTCCATTAGTATGTTCCGTTGCAATTACACATTTACTCCCTCAGGGACTATTATTTGCCATAAATCCTAATATTCAACCACCACAAGGACTACTTTTGGCAACCATAACTAATACCTCATTTTGGATAAATTTTGCCAACACCAAAACTCATCCCCTGCCCTATTTTAAAAACAGAACATAACACCCTAACTCCAATCTTTTCCCGCAAATCGTACTGAAACATCTTCCCACCCACGTGACATGTGCTACCCTCCAAAAAACACACCTCTCAAATTCCCCACACCTCACCCCACCTCTTACATACACGTTGGCAATCCTAAAGGTGTATCATTGGCCGATTAATATCAAGGATTGAGATTTTGGATTTTATTTTTTCGGGGGACAAGACTATTTGATGGACAAGGATTGGTCTTTGAGCTCTCTCACAACACAAAAAAAACAAAAACACAAGAAAGCACAACAAGAAGACCCGAGGACATCTATATAAATGAGAAAAAAAAGATGAACAGTGGAGAGCTAGTTTTTATGTAGGAGTAGAGTATTGTAATTTTAATGTTTTTAATTCTGTCAATTTAAACTTTAAGCTTTGTAATCTTTTACTCTTTTAATGGAAATTTAAACTTTATGCAAAATTGTCCTTACTATCTTCAACTGCTTATTTTGCTTCCTTAAGCTTATTGATGCTTGTTTATCCTGACATACTTGCCCCTTTGTGTGTTTAGCTTATTCAATATCTGGTTGTCCAAAATTTTCATTAATACAGTTTATTTTGTAGTTTATAATGTCAAAATCTCTTTTTAAGGGGTGTTTGGGTTAAGCCCAAAACAGGTCAAAAGGGAAATAGTATAGGTTGGGGTCACAACTTAGTTTTAGCTTAAGTATTTAAGCTCATCTAAGTGTGTTTTTAAAAGTTTTTAAGTTTCAAAACTGTTTTTCAAAATCTTTTTTTTAGCTATTTTCAAAAACGGTGTTTCTAATAGGTATACATTGGCTTATTTAGGATAAGCATTGTATATTGAGTTTTAGTGTCTCATACAAAAGAGTGCAATTGTGTGTACTAACTAAAGGTTGTAAACCAAAAGCTTGAAGTCACTGACTTTTTAAGTCTAAAACTGTCAAAAGGTTAAGTGTAAATTTATAAGCAAAAAGCCCATTTTTTCATCTTTCAAAAATCAGCATGTTTTCCTTATTATTCCAGAAGCTTAAAGTTTGTGCATAAGCTCACTTTAAGCTTGTTCTTTATCTGTTTTAACCAAAGTTTTTTAATTTGAGCTATTTGACAGCTTATTTGAAGATTGTCAATTAAGCACCTCTTGTTTTAGCCTTATTTCCACCTGGTGCAAAAGGTAGGACTTTTAAGCCCTTTTTCTAGTTTTCTAGTGCCACTTCAACCCCAAGCTTTTGCTTTTCTTTTAAAAGCCCATAAGCTACTTGATAAGTGTCCTTATTTCTGTCCTTATCAAGGCTTATTTGATAGCTTATTCTTAAGCTAAAAATAGCCCTTTGGCTGTTTTTATTTAGGCTTAGTATAGAAACTGCTTATTTCCTTTTTAGCTTATTAGGAGCTTTTTAGATGATAGATTCTGTCCTTAGTTGCTTGTTAGGTGTGTTAATAAGCCTTAGATTAGTTATTGCTTTGTTTTAGTTATTTAAGCTCTTTTTAAGCCACATTTACCCCAACAGTACTAACTCCTTAGTTAGTACTGTTGTGGGTATTAAGCCACCCTTGGGCATATTCAGCCTACTTTCATACGCTCAATTGTCCTTCATAGCAGCTATTTTGATTGTTATGTTTAGTTGTTGTGCTTATTTGCCCATTCGCATTGAGTTATTTGAGTGCCAACAGTAAGTAGCCTTTTAGCCATTTTAAGGCCTTAAGCTTAATTTAGCTTTCTGTCATATAAGCCCTTTTAAGCTTATTTAGTTTATGCTTTTTAGAACTTAGTGCTTATCTAGGTTAGGTTAGACCCCCCTTTTAGCTTATTTTCTTTAGCTTTAGCTTAATAGTCTAAAAGCACAAAAAGCCATAAGCATTTTGCCCTTTTAAGCTTAGTTAAGTTTTTGTCCATTTTAAGACCTTTTTAGCTTACTTAGTGGTAGATTTCAGCTCTTTAATGCTTATTTAGGATAGGGTAGTTAACCCTTTTTAGCTTATTAATCTACATTCTAGCTTATTAGTTCAAAATGTCCAAAAAGACTTAAGCATTTTTAGCCTTAATACTTGTTTAAGCTTCTGTCCATCCTTAGAAGCCCATTTACAGCTTATTCATAGCTTTTCAAAAAAGGTCATAGTTTTGAAAGTTGTTAAGCTCCAAAAGCTTAACAACTTTGCTTTACAAAGTTTGTCCAAAAAAAAAGAAGGGAGATAAGGGGTGACCCGGGTGAGCAAGACTCGAACCCGGGTCTCAACCCTCAATACACCCTTCCTTTATAACTTGCATACCGCTGTGCCCTTGGGTCTTTTATGTAAGACCCTTGGGCACTTAGAAATATAAGGGGGTTTTTGGCCTTAAAGCTATAAGCTGTTTTGGGCTTATTTTCGGCTTATTTATAAGCCGAATTTTAGGTTTCTCAATTTTCGTAGGATAGTTGTAGTATAAAGTATTTTAGGTAAATTTTTCAGAATTTTTAAAAGTAGTTTAGTATTTTTTATAATTTAATTTCGTTATAAGTTTTAAAAATTCATAAAAAATTCAAAAATTATCAAAAAAATATTTTTCTTTTTTAGAAAATTTTCTTTAGTCATATAGTTTGTAGGAAAAATATAAAAACTTTTGTGAGGTTAATTTTTCATCTTTTTGATTTTTAAAGAACGGGCTCGGGTGCGGTTTTTGTCTTGACTCGTTTTTGGGTCAAACGACCTCCGTTTTCAGTCTAGTCTTTTTCATTCTTCGTTATTAGTCCCCTAGAGTAGTTTAGAAGTGAAAATTTCTTCGTAGGGTTAATTTTAAAGATTTTAGGTTTTTCCCCCTTTGTTCGGGGTCCGTGCTCTCGTTTTTTAGCTTAGTTTCATTTTTTTTAGGATTTTCTTAAACGTTTTTGTTTATTATTGTTTAATTTAACTTCCTGCACTCTCAAATCAATTCTCTCCTTCAAACTCAAATCTTCCGACTGTATCGATTTTCCAGCACAGCCTCATTGGGGAATTAACGAACCGGGAATAGTCTATACTGCTCCTGGCTTTATTGATTTGTTGTTTTTTTTACTATTATATATTTTGTAATTTATTATATTATATATATAGTAAAGAGGAAATATTAACTAATCACAAACCTATGAATTCACCAACATTATTGTTGACGTTTTTTTTAAAGCAAAATGAATTTTTCAGGGTTCAGTAAGCTTCGAGGGTGCAAAGGATTCATTGGTGGTTTTGATTGGTTATCATGATTAAAGATTTTTCGCTTTACATTTTGTATAATCTGCATATGGCTAGAAATATTTGTATTTTTATGGGCTGAAAATCTTTGTATTTTGATCAAGTGAACAAGTTAAGCTTCGGGCTTATGTAACAATTACTTTGTTAAATCCAATGTATCGTTTTCAAACGACTTTTTGGTCGTTCTATATATATCTTGTGTTATTGATCTGAGAAGTAACACGCCCCGGACCCTTATTCCGCTGCGACCCAATTTGGGGGTGTTACAGATTGGTATCAAGAGCCAAGGTTATAGAGAACCAGGTCAAATGTTTTTGTTGGACTATAACCATTTTCAAACATCGAATTCATACAAAGGGGTTTTACACGGGACATACATATGTGCATACATTCATGCATACACTACTTGTTGCATTAGTTGGTTGGACTAGATGCATTCATAATTGATATACATGTTATGATATAAATGTATATTACTATAAGAGTCTTATATTAAATACTAATATAAGCTATTTTGAATTTTCAGATTCAGTCATGTCAGATTCGGATGAATCGAGGGTTACATACACGGAGGTTTCCAGCCCATTTAAGGGTTTATCAGACATAAGATCACTGAGAGCCGATGATCACAAGTACCTTGAGCTGCCTTGGATGCTATAGGACCCATACATGGCGGCCTCTCTTCAAGTCCCACCCTCTCTAGATTACGTGCTTGGCCCTGAGGAGCCAGAGCAGCCACCACCTTCGCCAGATTATGTTCCAGGCCCAAAGCATGCTGATGATGAGATTGTTGTTGAGGATCAGCCATATGCTGAGGATGCCTTACCCACTGCTCAGTCACCTGACTATGTCCCAGAGTCCGATCCTGAGGCGGACCCGGAGGAGGATGACGATAAGGACCCCAAGGAGGATCCTGTCGATTACCCTGCCAAAGGAGGAGATGATGGCGATGACGAGGAGGGGTCATCAAAGGATGATGAGGATGATGATATGGACATCGAGTTCGATGATGAGGAAGAGGAGGAGGAGCACCCAACTCTTGCCGACTCTGTAGTTGTTGCTTTACCAGCTGCTGATCAGGCCCCATCTGCGGAGGAGACAAAGCCGTTCGAGACTGATGAGTCTACGGCCACACCACCACCACACCCTGCATATCGTGTGATAGCTATGATTTCTATTCCAGCTCCAGTACCTACACCAGTATGGTCTGATGTAGAGGTTGCTAGACTTCTCGCTATATCTACTCCACCATCATTACCACTCTCCCCATGGTCTTCACCACTTCCCCAGATACCATCTCCACCACTACCCTTGATACCATCTCCATCACTACCACTATTACCACCCTCACCTGTGTTATCTCCAGCACCACCTCCTAGCCCCATTCGTTCA
>BQNB010189968.1:0-11824 GCA_026074375.1 Tanacetum coccineum | reverse complement strand
TACTCTAAAACTTACCTCAGCTTATAATGGAAGGGAAGCCAGACCTGGATGGGCTTCCAAGACCACACCAGCTTATCCTTAGAATGAAGACACATCTTTAGAAGTGCACTTATATACTAATGCTCTTTTCCTACTACATACTAGTAAGGGGACAAATTTATTTGCAAGTATTCAATCTCCGTAGATTCACATGCAAGAATTTAACAATTCTCGAACATACACCATATATGGTTATTGTTTCGCATTAATAAACTTGTGTTAGATTATACATGACCCGGTCCATTATAAGATATTATACGCCGTTCAAATGCAAAAGTTGATGTTGCGATGTGGCAAAACGAAATAAAAAATCTGGCCCCCTTAACTTGAATTTCTGACTCCGCCCCTGACTATATTTAGCACTAATTTAGTGACACGTATAGTGGGGGAGGGTTTTTGACACCTTTTAGAACTAAAATAGTGCGAAAAGCACTTTTAATGACAAAATTGGAAATGCACTTAGGAGAGTGTTATAGGAGGGTTGCTAATGTGGCACTGCCGATAAGTGTTATCAGTGCACTCCAACTAAGGGCCCGTTTGGTTCGCAGAATGTTTTTGACGGAATTGGAATCTTTTTAAGGAATTGGAATGTGAAGGAATGAAATGTAACAAATTCGAATCTTTAGGATTTGGAATCTGAAGGAATAGGAATTTGCAAAAACTAGCGCATGTTTGGTTGGAAGAAAATGAAATAAGAAAAAAAAAATTATATTAAAATATATAAAATTTAATTTTAGTTTAAAATTAATAAATTATATATTATTTAATAAATAAATTACTTATAAAATAATAACAAATTTTTAAATAATATTGTATAAACTAATATATTAAATAAATAGTGTTTTATATAATATGTAATTGTATTTTTTAAAATTTTAATATTATATATATATTATTTAATATATATATAATATATTTATAGTGTAAGGATCAAATGAGAAGAATACTTATAATGAGAATGGTAAGAATAAGAAGAAACCACAACACAATTTCAATGCACCAACAAAAATGCATGCATTCTCCTTAAATACTCCTTCATATTTAAATGTGTTGAAAACCCCACCAACCCCCATCACCCGACTCCCCCAGAACAACGAGGCAAAGGTAGGTAAGATCATATCGAAGATATTACTACCCCATACGAAATACTAAACATTGTCCTCAATTGTTTCTAGTCTAAGGGCTCAATACCCCATACTAGAGAACTCAAAAAGTCGATCTGTACATAAATCGAGCATGGAGAAAGTATCACAAAAATCTTAAGCCGTTTATCAAGTATGCTAAAAGATAGATGTTAGTCGATAAAAATCTAGGATATCGGATTTCCCCAAACTAAAGGCAAGCAAAGGCTAGGAAGCTCGAGTGAACCGGGACAAAACACCGAACACGAGAGTCTTCAAAAATTGTGGGTCAATCCTACAAACAATCACAAGGCACCAAATAAACAAGATTCGGAAGAGTACAAGCCTACCTCTATCTCATTAGAAAAAAAAAGATGGATAAGCATGGGGTGCCTCCCATGAAGCGCTTTGTTTTTGGTAACCGAGTCACATAGCTTGACTCGATCCCCGAATTCATTCGTCCTTGGAGAAAGTTTGGAGATCCGGGACTACCTTTGATGACATGTCCCCTCCGAAGTAATGCTTCACACGATGACCATTCACCTTAAAGTTTGGACCATCGGGTTGAGATAACTCGATGGTTCCGTATGGAAAAACTTGGGTGATGGTGAAAGGTCCCGACCAACGAGTTTTAAGCTTTTCCGAGAATATCTTTAGACGAGAGTTGAAGAGTAAAACTCGATCACCAACATTGAAAATGCGGTTTTTGATCTTAGAGTCGTGAAGCTTCTTTGTCCTCTCTTTATATATTAAAGAATTCTCGTAAGCTTGATCACGAAGCTCATTAAGTTCATTAAGTTGAAGCTTTCAGCGATCGCCTGCGGTTTTAAGATCAAAATTAGCATGTTTTAAGGCCCAATATGCTTTATGCTCTAACTCGATGGGTACACGAGCTTGTAAGGAGTACAACCGATTGGTGTTTTGAAAGCGGTACGGAATGCCCATAAAGCGTCATCTAGTTTGTCGGACCTTGAGGCACGGTTCTCACCAACCGTCCTCTCAAGAATACGTTTCAAACCTCGATTGGAAACCTCCACTTGTCCACTCGTTTGTGGATGATAAGCGGTAGCAAAACGATGAGTGACCCCATACTTAGACATTACTTTAGTAAATTTATCATTACAAAAATAGGTCCCACGATCGCTTATAATGGCTCTAGGTGTTCCAAATCTGGCGAAAAGAGATTTTAAAAACTTAACTACAACTCGAGCATCATTTGTGGGGAGCGCCTTCGCTTCTACCCACTTTGATAAGTAGTCTACGACTACGAGAATGTATTTATTTCCATGTGAAGAAGGGAATGGTCCCATAAAATCCACACCCCATACATAAAAAATTTCACAAACTTGAATAGCGTTTTAAGGCATTTCATCTCTTTGTAAAATTTTGCCTTGTCGTTGACACGTATCACAAGATTTGATCATAGTATGGGCATCTCGATATATGGTCGGCCAAAAGAAACCGGCATCAAATACTTTCTTAGCGATGAGATTGGCACTATGATGGCCCCCGGTGGGTCCTTCATGACAAGCTTTGAGGATATCAAAAGCTTCTTGCCTATGCACATACCGTCGAATGATTCGATCCGCACAAATCCAAAAAAGGTAGGGGTCGTACCAAAAGTAATGTTTAACGTCCTTAAATAATTTCTTCTTTTGTTGGGACGACATCCCTTTGACGATAAAATTCCCCGCATGGAAATTTGCAAAATCGGCAAACCATGGGGTACTTTTACTAGTTATAACACCAAGAGTCTCTAAAGGAAAATTTTCATTTATGTCTTTATTTTCTAACACATCCTTATGAGGATTCTCAAGTCTAGATAAATGATCGGCCGCGAGGTTCTCACTTCCTTTTTTATCACGGATGGTGATATCAAATTCTTGTAGGAGGAGAACCCACCGGAGCAATCTCGGCTTGGCATCTTGTTTATTAAGTAGGTAAGGTAATTTTTAAGAGAACGAGTGATCTCCAGTATACAATAGCTTTTAGATTAAACATGAATATGACTGAAATTTTTCAAAACGCACATAACCACGGCCGGCAAGCATTTCTTTTTCCGTCGTAGTGTAATGAATTTGAGCTTCGGTCATCGTCTTACTAGCATAATGTATAGGCTGAAAATGCTTCGTCTTTCGTTGTCCCAAAACCGCACCAATCGCGAAATCACTAGCATCACACATAAGTTCGAAAGGTAGGTTCCAATCGGGGACAACTAAGATCGGAGCTTCGGTAAGCTTCTTTTTAAGAGTCTCAAAAGCATCAATACAATCCTTAGAAAACACAAACGGTGTTTCCTTTTCAAGAAGATGAGTCATAGGTCTAGCAATTTTTGAAAAGTCTTGGATAAATCGTCGGTAAAAACCGGCATGACCTAGGAAACTCCTAACACCTTTTACGGTAGTCGGGTGAGGGAGCTTAGCGATAACATCGACTTTAGCACGATCGACCTCAATCCCGGACTTTGATATTTTATGTCCTAACACAATTCCTTCTCTACACATAAAGTGGCACTTCTCCCAATTTAGAACTAAATTCGTGTCTTCACACCGTTTTAGCATTTTTTCTAAATTGGAGAGACACGAATCAAAAACTCATCCCACCAAGAAAAACCGTGAAAATCATCCATAAACACTTCCATAGTCTTTTCGATCATATCATGGAATATGGCCATCATACACCTTTGGAAAGTACCGGGAGCATTACACAAGCCAAATGGCATGCGACGGTACGCGAAAGTTCCATAAGGGCATGTAAAAGTAGTTTTCTCTTGGTCTTGGGGATCTATCGGTATTTGAAAATACCCCAAAAATCCATCTAGAAAACAATAAAACTCATTTCCGGCTAATCTTTCTAACATTTGATCCATAAATGGTAATGGAAAATGATCTTTTCGAGTCGCTTCATTTAATTTTCTATAGTCGATACAAACTCTCCACCCGGTAACTAATCGTGTTGGAATCAATTCATTATCTTCATTAGCAACAACGGTTATACCACCTTTCTTGGGTACACAATGCACGGGGCTTACCCACGGGCTGTCGGAGATCGGGTAAATCATTCCGGCATCAAGAAGTTTGAGAACTTCCTTTTTGATTAACTCATGAATTTTTGGGTTAACCCGTCTTTGACTTGAAAAACACGTGGGTTTATATAATCTCCTCCATCAAGATTTTATGATACAAAAATACGAGGGTTCGATACCCTTGATGTCGGTGTGATTTTCAAAGCTATGGCCACCCCGTTTATGTGATTTAAGCACCTTTAAGAGGGCTTCTTTTTCATCATCTTTTAAACTTTTTGCAATAATCACGGGTAACTTATCGGTTCCTTCTAAGTAAGCATATTCCAAATGAGATGGTAAATCTTTTAACTCTAATTCTGGAGGCTCTTCAATTGAAGGTTTTGCCTTGGTCACTTCCTTTAGGTCCATCAGAGGGAGTTGAAACGGGTCATTATTCAACAATTTTTCAATTAAACAAATATCTCCCTCCGGATCACAATCGGCATGATCAATTTCCGGTGAAATTGAATCATCCTTGAGAAAAGCCTCTATTTCTTCCAAAATGAAATCACTTTCCTCGAACGGAGTGAAGGAAAGAAAAGAGTCAGAAATAATAGGCTCAAAAGTCGTGGTGGGATTGCCACCCGAAGAATTATTAGAAAAACCTAACACTTCTTGAGAATACTCCTCACAAGCAACATCAATGATGTCAATTCGGTTTACCGACATATCATCATATGTAGAGGAGTATCTCGTAGTTTGATCGAGATTAAAAGTTACGGCTTCGTCATTAACCCGAAGGGTTATTTCTTCTCCATAAACATCAATTAAGGCACGACCGGTCCTCAAAAAGGATCTCCCAAGTATGAGAGGAACTCGAGGACCGGCTTCAAAATCAACAACAACAAAGTCAGTAGGAAAGTGAAATTTTCCCACTTTGACAAAGACGTCTTCAGCGAGTCCTTTAGGTCGAGTAATGGATCGATCCGCTAACTCTAAATTCATTCGTGTAGGGGTAACTTCGGGTAGGGAAAGGTTTTTCCAAATGGAAAGAGGCATAAGATATATGCTCGCGCCAAGATTGGCCAAGGCGTAACATACATCCATTCCTGAAAAATCATATGGTATAAGAAATTTGCCGGGATCTCCTAGCTTTTCGGGAAGCTTTTTAAGGAGCATCGCCGAACAATTCTGGTTTAATGGTATCTTAGCTAATTCAAACAACTTTTTCTTATTCATGAGCAAGTTCTTAATCGTAAGGGAAAATCTTGGCATCAAAAGTAAAGCGTCCGTGAAGCTAATGTCGAAGCGTAAATCTTGAAAGATTTAAAAGATCTTCTCCATTTGATTCAAAGCTTTTTCATGGAACTTTTGATCATTACGTCTTGAAGGATATGGAATATTAGGCTTAGGTAAAGTCTTCGAAACATCGGGTTCCGGAATCGGAATAGGGTTAACCGGAGGTTGGATGTGAGCGGTACTTCCTTGGAAATTATTTTGCTCCTTATCTGTTGTCTCTTCGGTTTCTCGTTCCACTACCTTTTTGGGAGAAGGATTAGTAGGAATCGAGGGTCCCTCATAAGCAACACCACTTCGAGTAGTGATTGCTTTCATCTCACCCTTCGGGTTAGGAATAGTATTACTCGGAAGAGTACCCGAAGTTGAGGCTTGGTTTTGGAAAAATCCACTTAACATATTTTGCAAATTATTTTGAAAAGCATTTTGTTGATTCATCAAGACGGTTTGTTGAGTCTTCATCGTGTTTTGAATTTCATTCTTAAATTCCCCTTTCAACGAGTTGATTTGATTTTGCATGTTTCTCATCATTTGATCATTAGTTCTCTTGTAACTTGAAAACTCATTTGAAATCTCTTGTTGAACATGATTATTAGGAACTTGAAAAGGTTGGTTTTGAAATCCTTGATTTTGAAAATTTGGAGCATGATTAATTGGAACTTGAAAACCTTGATTTCCATGAAAATTATTTCCCCGATTAAAATTATTTCCTTGACCTTGATTTTGATTATACCTATTTTGACCATTGTTTTGCACCGGAGCAAAACCGGGTGGTGCCATGTGGTTGCTAACACGGTTCGGAGGGTTTACTTGATTGTAAGTACCCGTCGCCGCACAAACACTCGATTGATTGTTATCGGTATTAGGACAATTATAATAAGCATGAGCACCACTACAAGTAACATAAGGCTCCTCAACCACTTTAACCGTAGCGGGAGTGACAACTTTCTAAGAAACAATCTCAACTAAGGTCAAAATTTAGTCCGCAAGCTTATCAATTTTCTCATCCATTTTACTAAAACTTTCCCTAGAAGTCGTATTCATCCTAGAAACATTTGATTTGTTTCTTGAATAACGAACTTTTGACTTATCATAATTATGTTCAGAGCCTCTCTAGTAGTCTTACTCAAAATATTTCCACCCGCCGCGACATTTAAGGAGTCTTGATCGTTATCATTTAAACCGTTATAGAAAGTATCTATTTGGGTTAACTCTGTAAATTCGTGGTGGGGACAAGCTCTAGGCATTTCCTAAAATCGTTCACATGCTTCACTAAATGTCTCCTCGAATTTTTGGGTAAAACGAGAGATTTCCTTTTTTAAGTGAGTGGTCTTCGAGGGAGGGAAAAATTGATTCATGAATTTGGTTACGAGATCCTCCCAAGTCAAGATCGAATTAGGCGGTTCTTTTTCGTATCAAGCTCTAGCGGCCCCCTCGAGCGAATATGGAAACATCATAAGTTTAATCACATCATTCGGCACATCCCTAAACTTCAAAGTCGAGGTAATCCTTTTGAAATTATTAATATGAGTATGAGGGTTTTCCCTCTCGAAACTGTGAAACGGGCTAGCTTGAACTAATTGAAGCAAATTCGTCTTAATCTCACAATGATCCGCATTAATTTCCGGTATAACGATAACTTCTCCATACCCTTTCGTGGGTGCTCGGAGTAGCTCTTCCATTGTTCGTTCCGCCATTGGTGCAACTTCAACGATAGTATGAAGCTCGGGTTCTACTACGTTTGGAGCACGTCTTCTATTTCGATGTCTTGGAATGGTTACGGGTGAATTATTTGAAAAATTGAAATTTCTAGTGCGTATGCACTAAACAAACAAACGAGGTGAGAAAATATACACAAAAATATTTTTGTTTCACCGAATAATCAACAAACTTAAGGTAACTCCCTTAAGTGAAATTTGCAAAGCTTATTTCACAAAAGAGGTGCGCATTTTTCATAAGTGACACAAAGCGGTTACTTTTTTGAATATTAAGTTCGGGAACTTATTAATGGATATTCACAAATTCTCTAGTAAGAGAATTAAATTGATATGTATTTTAGTAATTAAGAGAAAAAAAATCAAAAAATCCAGAAGAGCAAATATTTTTGTAATTTTTTATTATTTATTAAACTTCTACTTATAGTAAAAAAGAAAAAGAACAATATTTTTTACTTTTTATATTTTTAATTTTTTTTGTGTTTTTGATTTTTTTTCAAAAGACGTAACTTTCGAAAACGAAAGGTTCTTCAAATCACGATCGACAAATCCAAACGAAGGAATCTTAATCACAAATCCCCGGCAACGGTGCCAAAAACTTGATGTAGGTTCAAATAGTATACGTATAATATAAAAGTATTGAAATTCCATAATTACCCTTTAGGAAAAAGGTAAAAAGGAAAATCACACGAAAATATCGTACGTTATCCGGTAAGTGTTCACCGGGTCGTTTATACCCCAAGAATCGTGAAATTGAAACTCCGTTTTTTATTTGGACAATGATTTGAATTGGTTTCAGACTTTTTGAATTGGTTTTCTATTTCTACAATTAAAAACACATAAAACATTCAAAGGAAAACAATTAAGCACAAAAATGATAACGGAATTTAAAGTAACGCGACAATTAAAACCTAAATTATCTAAAATTAAACCTAAAATGATTTTTTAACTTTTCCTAATCCTAATTATAAGAAAAAGCTAAGGAAATCCTAAACCGAGAGTGCTTAAAGTTAAAAACGAAGAAAACGAGAACGAGAATCAAATCCCGTTCTTTAAAAAAAATGAAATTCTTAAATTTTAAACCTACGAAAGTAAATTTGAATTCTATAAGACCTAAATGACAAAAGAAAATTTTCAGAAAAAGAATTATATTTTATTGATTATTTTTCTATTTTTTATGATTTTTTAAAGTTTGTAAACAAAATAAATGTACGAAAATTATAAAAATTTGAAATAAAAATCTAAGAAAATTACTGAAAATAGCTAAAGTTGAAAAGGTTGAATGAAAAATAAAGGCAAAGAAAAGGCATAAATGAATAAGCACAGAAAAAGAAAATAAGTATTTGAATTGCTTATTGATAAAAGAGCTTAAAAAGTGTTAAAAGGATTGATGTTGCACCTTTGGACGTAAAAGTCCTAAGGGCGCAGTGGTGTGAGTGTGTTGTATTGAGACGTTAAAAGGGTTGAGGCTAGGTTGAGGTCAGGGGTTCAAGCCTTGCTCACCCCTGACTTCCTTGGCTTCCCCTTTTTTACTTTTTGCAAAAATTTTAAGAAACAAAGTTGTTAAGCAACTGAAAATAAGCTACTTTTGTGAAAACAACTTTTTTCAAAATCACTAATAAGCTAGAAAATAGCTTAATACTATGAGAGATAACACTTAACTAAATTTTGCTTTTTCTCAAAACTCAAATAAACTAATAAGCTAAAATAAGCTCAAACAGAATCAAAATAAGCTACACTACCCTATTACTAACCTAATAAGCAAGTAGGAACAAGAATTAAGCTAAAATTATAAGTTATAAGCTACAAAATCAAATAAGCATTTTTTGTGAAAAACTGTTTCCAAATCAGACAAACATGCAACTTTGATCTTAATTTTAAGCAAGCTAAAAGATCCTTATGGCTTATTTACTTGAACCAGCTTAAACCTAGTAATTTGAAAATCCAATTAAGCAAGAAAAATCTTTTAGAAAAAGTCAGTACATACTGATTGAAATCAGTATGTGCTAATTTATAAAAAGACAAGGTGCTATATTACAGACCTAAAACAGACACTCAAATAAGCTATTTAAACTAAAATAAGCTACTATTGATTAAAAGTGACCTACAAACTACTTGGTAAACTAAATTTTATAAGCTAAATACTACTCTACTACTTAAATTTTTCTACTTAAAAAGGGCTTGAGCTGATTTGACTGCTGCTGTAGTTGGTACATAGATGCCAAATCATAAAACCAAAGCACAGACTTAAGGATTTGGTTATCTAACACTTTATAGACAACATAAACAAGAGCAATAGGGCAATGTAAAAGCTAGCAAAGACTTAGCTACACTCAACCATAGAAGACTATGAATTTATTACCATAGATACTAAGCAACTATTACTAAAACTAATCAAAAGCTGGAAAATCCTAATAAGAAACTTAAAAACCCTAACTCATAACCTCACAATGAAATTTAAGATCAACCAAAGGACTAAATCACCTTTGACAGCACTAACTATATTAGTGCTTGTCTAAATCCAAACACCCTTTAATTTTGCTCAAATCCATATTAGCTTATGAAACTCAGATTAAAACTCAAATAAAGATACCAGAATTATTAATTAACTTCTTAACCAAACTAATAAACATATTTAAACAGACAAATAAGCAGAATATAACTAACAAGATATGCTATTATATTTGGATTTTATGACTACATTTAACAAATAAAGAAACTAAGATTTAAGCAACTAATTGAACTAATTAAGCTTCTAACAACTATATTAAGCTAATATAAGCTACACTAAACAACATAACAAATAAATACGCATTTAAAGCTAAGTGCAGTTAAAGCTAGAAAAAGTAAATTGAAACTTTTAAAAATAAAACCTTTGCGCAAAAACAAGCAGTAAATTCCATCAGCTAATCAAATAAGCTCCATCATATCCTATGATAAGCTGGTGTGGTCCTTGGGACCATCCAGAACTTCTTCCCATCCATTATAAGCTGGTAAGTTTGAGAGTGATTGAGAATATTAAGCTTATTTAGCTTTTTGAAACAGCTTACTGAGAGATTATCTAGCTTATTATTTATTTAAACACTATTAAGCGTATTTGGCAGAAAGAGCATATTAAACCATAGTGCATTTAATAAAACAGGATTTCAGCATATGGAAAATGAGATGTAAATTTTTATAGAAAATGAGCAAATGTACGAAGCTTCCAAATAAAATACACTAAGAAAAACCTTACAATAACTTGAAAATGACCTTAATAAGCTAAAGCTACAACTAAAACTATACACTACTCTTAGATATCCTCCTGTGAGTATGATGCCCATTTTTATAGGCAAGAGAAGAAGCTTCCAGGTTCTTACACGCTCCCTTTAATCTTGACCCTCCATTCCTTCTAATCATTGCACTTTGATTCATAGCCCTTGGATGAGAATGTGAGCACACGGATTGCCAGCGTGGCAATCCCAACTCTTTAGATCCTTGTGCTTTTTTTACTTTGATTTCAGTGTATAATTCTAATTTTGGTATGTTTGTTTGACGCATGCGTGTTATCCTATGTGTCTGAGCTAGCCAATTAGGAGCTTTGATGACATTTCTCTTTGCTAATGTGGAGCTTGGTACTCGAATCATTGAGCCATGTAAGTTAATTGAATAGGAGGTGGGATTTACCATTTGAATTGACTCAGGGTTATTTGAGGGAGACAGTGAATAGTAAAACTACTTTTCCCGCCCTCAATTCCTTTTATATCTTTGTTTGACTGAGTAAATATAAGGGTTGACTTGGGCTGTGAGGATTTCTGAGCCTAGGTAAATGGTTAAAAGGGTTAAGGTTTATAAGCTACTTAACGACCGTTAGTCCTTAGATGAACAAAGGACTAACGGTGTAATTGATTTTGGGACTTTTGGTGAAAATGATTTAACATTAAGAGCTCATTTGGTATTTTGAAGGTTTTGTCATCTTGTGGGTTGACCAATGTTTTACAATGGTTGACTTTTGTTGACCAAAGCTTGATAATTCTCGGCTTTTGTGTACTCTTTCCATTCCCGTGTCTGTTTTGTCTGGTTTTGGCTCTTTTCTTGTGATTTTTGCAATATCCGTACCTACACATTCACAAAAGGCAAAATACACACATATAATCGTAATTATGCACATTTTTCATATTTTTAGGGTTATTTTTAATATAAAAAGGATATGTGACTTCTCACATATCAACAGGTTTATACCCATTTTGACCCATTTGACAACCTTATCCCAAACACCCCTTTAAATTCTTTAAATCCAATTATAAGCTGAACTAAACCTTAACAAATCACTTTTTAATGAACTTAAATCAAACTTAGATATATTAGATGACTTTTATGCAAAAAACACAGGACAATAAGCAATAACCAATAAGCTGAGCTTATTGATTATTTTAGACAGTTTCTAAACTAATAAGGACAGTTTTATATGAAAATCAATAAAACTAAATCATTATCATAAAAGCATTTAGAAAGACAGAATAAGCTATAATTAAGCACAAGTAAGCAAAGATAAGCAGAATTAAGTAATGAAACAGTAAATAAGCTAGGAAAAGAAAATTAAGGACTTACAAAGCCCTTTGCTTAAATAAGGGCATCCAGGCTCTTAGAGCTTATCTACAAAGCTCTAG
>BQNB010189967.1:0-11824 GCA_026074375.1 Tanacetum coccineum | reverse complement strand
CACTGATTTAAGACCAACAGATTTAAACTACTAATAGAAAACCTACTGAAAACTTGATTGAGCCTAACAAAACACCTTAAATTCTACTTTTATAAACTTAAAGATGGATTTGAAATCAATCCAAAGAACCAAGTGATCCACAACAACATTAACCAAAGTTAATGTTGTTTGAACCAAACACCCCTTTAAACAAATTCAAATCCATTTAAGCTTATGAAAAATAGATTTAATGATTAAAACTCAGATAGCAGATGTCTAACAGCTTATAACAACTATAATGAACATGTATGAATAAGCAAATAAGCCTGAAACAATAAACTATTATCTATGCTAAAAAAAATTTGGTTTTTAGACAGTTTTATAGAAAATAAAAGCAAACTAAGTATTTAAACTAACTATCAAGCATAAATGTAATCTAACAACTATATTAAGCATAAGCAATCTATACTAACATAAATAAGCAGGCAATCAAGCAGATTAAGCTATCAAATTAAAGACAAAAAAGGTAAAGTGAGACTTACAATTGCCTTAGCTAAACAAAGGCTTTAAATGCTCTTAAGAGCTAGTCAACAAGCTCAAGCTTATCACAAGGATAAGCTAGTTAAGTCCCATAAGCTCTTCCTGGTTAAGCTTATCATCCAAAAGCTCTAGATCCATATAGCATAGGTATTTAGCTAATTTTAAAGGTTTAAATAGATTAATGATTAAATTTAGCTCAATTCCAAGCTTAGAGACTTGAGAAGAGCTTATGATCAGCTTATTAGAGGCTTAAGAACAATAACAGCTTATTTAGTAAAGTTTTATATAAAAGAGAACTTGAGAAAAGTAAGAGTAAACTCGAATTCTATTAATGGAAAGTTGATTACAATACTGAAAAGAAGATTACATTAAGCAAACATTAAGCTTAAAACATTTTTAAAGGATAATACAAAAGCTAAAATCTAATAAGCTGAAAAAATGAAAAAAAAACTAGCTCTTCGTTTGTATGAATGTGAGGGGATTTTTATAGCCTGTAAATGAAGCTTCTAGGTCTTGGATCACATTCCTCTCTCCCTTGATCTTAGCCTTTCATTCTTTCCCATCATTGGATCCTCATATGTGGCCGTTGGATCAATTAGGTGAGCAAACGGATTGCCAATGTGGCATTCCGTGTGTCAGACCTCTGTGCTTCTTTTGCACTTGTTTTAGTGCAAAAAGTTGATCCTTGGTGTGTTTCTTCATATATCCGCGTGTCATTCTTGTGGGTTTGGACCAATGAGAGCCTTGGATGATTTTTCCTTTTGCCACATAGGAGCTTAGAACTCGAATATTCGTTCCACATTATCAATTATGATTTGTTCTTTGATTTTGACTCGGGGTTAAATGGAGATGACGATGAACAGTAAAAGGGTTTTACCCGCGTAATTTTTATATTTAAAATGTGGGGTGTTTGACTCGGGGTGTTTTGGGTTTTGACTTGGGCTAGGGAAAAGGGTTTTAGGCCAGTTTTATTTAGATGGGTTAATATAAGAAGATAACGCCCATTATCTTTTATGTATTAAAAGATAACGGTCGTTAGGGTTTTTGGGCCTTTTGTGCAATATGGTTTAACTTTGAGGGCTGATTTGGTATTTTTGAAAGATTTGTCTTCTTGTGGTTGACCAGGGTTGGCCATGAGTTGACTTTTTGACCTTTGATAGCAAACTTTCGGCTCTTGTACATTCTTTATCCGTTCCCGTGTCCGTGTTTGTCCGGCTTTGACCATTTTCTTACGATTTTTGTTATATCCATACCTACACAATCACAAAGACAAAACAAGTAATATACAAGCATTTTAAGCACAATTTTGTCTTTTATGGGTCATTTTAGATATAAAACGGATATGTGTTTTCACACATATCACCTCCCTTGGACTTGTTGCACAGTAACCCTTCCGTCTTGAATAGTGGCTTGGTTTCTCGGATTAGAGGAAGTTCTAAGTTTATTATTGGTAAAAGGGAACCTTGAAGAAGCTACAGCTGAGAGAAAATCCATTGCCTTATTGAGACGGGCAATTAGATCATCTCCTTGATTAAACATAGGAACAGCAAGACATGAGTCTATTTGAGGGAAATCAGTCAATGGTTGTGTTGAAAGTTGAGGTGAGGTGTAAGCAATTTGTGGAACATATGAGGTTTAATGAGACTGATATTGTTATGATGGTGGAATGGATGAATGACTGATTTATGGTTGTGATGGATGATGTGGTGGATACATTTGTGAGTATGGTTGAGGAGAGTGAACTTGTGGAACCATGTATGATTGTTGATAAAACTGTGTAGGATTGTATTGAGAGTGATAGTTGTTAAGTTGAGACGGTGATTGATGGTAGTTAGCAACAAATGCAAGAGGATCTTGGTATCTTTCAAGCATTAAGCGAGTTTCATTGGCATGCATCTCATGTTGTTCAAGGTATGAGTACAATTGATCATAGTTTGTTGTATGCAAATCTCTTGCCAACTTCACATCCGTCACAAACTTACTCCATTCTGGTGGAAGACTGTTCAAAAACTTTGTATTGACTTGAACTGGTCTCATTGACATATTGATAACATTCATGTTGTTGATGAGTTGAGCAAATCTCCAGTAGTATTGATACAGTGTTTCACCCTTCAAAAATGTAAACTTATCAAACTCGTCATACAACTTACACGTCCTTTTTTCTTGTAATGAAATTTATGTTCCTTGCTGAAGAAACGAGAGCGCGCGCTCTGTCCTAAGAATTTCTACCTTGGGCAACTTTATGATGAGTCTATCTGGGGGAACAATGAGCGACGAGGCGGATGGCCGGTGGAGGGGGGGGGGGGGAGGGAGGGAGCTTGAGCGTGTGAAGGCGGATATTTGGGGTGAGCGTTGCGAAGTCTGCAATCGGGGGGGGCTTTTGGAGAGGTGGCCTTTTCAGAAGCAGAAAGTTCAGCATAAGTCTTTTTCCTAGTGGTGCCATCCTCTTCAGTAATAGTAGGCCAAACAAGTGGACCGTTTAGAACTGAGTCAAGAATCATTCTTCCATTATCCTTATTCTTCATGTAAAATTCCATACGATTTCTCTAACATGGGAGGACGGTTGTCCACACCGGCAATGATCATAAATTCTGCTAAAGTTGTCATTTTGAATTGATTGATTGAATGAGAATAGATAACCTTTTGATCGTTCAGTTATTAGAGGTTGATGTGTTAAATTGTTGTTTGTTTAAGTGAATGAGTCTCAAGATTACACGGGATTTTACAAATTCTTGATAAAACTGAGAAAATAATTGAATACTTCACGGGATTTTACAAATCACAGAAAAACCGTATAAATCTCCAAGGCAATTTGGTATAAATCTCCTAAGGTATGTGTATAAATCACCCAAGTGTAATGTATAAATCACCCTAAGAAGAATGTATAAATCGCCGTTTAAAATATGGTATAAATCGCCGTATACAGACTGTATAAATCACTGGATACAGTGAACACGTATAAATCGCCGTATAGACCAGGTATAAATCACCGTATTCAGAGTAACGTATAAATCGCCTTATAGTATACGTATAAATCGCCGAAACCAATGATGTATAAATCGCCGTATACAAGTACGTATAAATCGCCGGATTAAGACACGTATAAATCGCCAGATCTAAAAACGTATAAATCACCGTATACAAGTACGTATAAATCGTTGGATTAACACACGTATAAATCTCCGGATCTAAAAATGTATAAATCGCCGTATACAATTACATATAAATCACCGGATTCACACACGTATAAATTGTCGTACTCAATAACGTATAAATCGCCGTATTCAACACGTATAAATCGCTGAATTCAAACATTGTGTATAAAAAGCTGTCTTCAATATCTTCAAATCACTTAAAGACATAATTTTTGACGTTTTTACTTGATTTCACTTGTACTTCTTTCTATTCTAAGACTAGGAGAACCTTAAAAACACAAATTTTATGGTTTTTAACCCAAAAAATTTGAAATCAATATTCTTGTACACAAAATCCTTTTTCGAACTCAAAACAACAAAAAGATGAAGATTTTTGAGTTTTTCCAAAGTTTTTCTTGTACAACTACCCTATACTAAGATAAACAAAGAAGAAAGTTTATAGCTTTATGGTTTTTAAACCCACTAAAGATGAAAATCTCTTGCCAAGGTTCGAACCAAAACACACGCCTATAGAACTAAGAAAACGCACACAACACCAAGCTAAATCACCCCATGGCTCTTGATACCAATTGTAGAATATATGATTTAACTTATCTCACAATCAAATGATAAGAAAACTAGAGAGAGAGTGGAAGGATTGAACACTTTAGAAAGAGAAAGGAAAGAGAGCAATATTAGATTATCAAATATGAAAGTGAACAACCAACCCTCTCCAAGGTGTGGAGAGGGGTATAAATACATCTAGAGTGGTCGGCCATGGACCCTTAATGGGCTAACCATGGGCCTTGGGCCTGACTACCTTATCTAGGTTCTAAAAACTATACTACGAGCCCATATTACGATATTATAGAAGTGATCGATACTTTTCATATTCCTATCACTTACTCTATTTGGTTTGATCACGGGTGAACACTTGTCGTGAAGTGGTACATAGCTGTGCGCAGATTATGGTCCTTGCGGATGTGGCTTTACAGCTGGACGAGGCTTTGTGTCCGCGGAGCGGTTGGCTTTGGGCTGCCTCTGGGTCTTCTTGAGTGTTGGGCCTGGGCCTATTGCTTATTGTTTGGTGCGAGCTCGTGGCCCGGATAATACTATACGTCATCAGACGTGTATACCTTTCTCTGTATACCACTCAGGTAGTTGTGGTTCTCCTCCACTTCTAACACGAACATGAAATCCTAGAAGTCTTGCAGCTCTAAAAGAATATAATGACAAGAAATTTATACGATATAAAAGTAACTTAGGTTATAATTATGATTTAGAATAACTACTTATGTTTCAAAATGTAGAAAAAATGGTTACCTTCTGGGAACAATAACCCTTTGCTGAGCGCGGGGCGTTCGTAAGGAGCCACCTAGAAATATAATTCAATGTTATGTGACTAATGCATAAAACTAGAGTAGACAGTCTTGAAAACCATACCACCTCTTTAGAGATGATTGCAAGCTCGTCGGGCTTAACTCTTTGCTTTTCAAACTCCCTGGCAGCATAACCCTGTACATATGCTAACAATTAAAAAAATGAAACAAAACAAGTCGTTACTAATCTGTGTTATCAATACTGACATTCATTTAAAGTGCTGACACATACCAAACACCCCCTATTTTGTTCCATATGCAAAACAAATACAGAAACCCTACCCTTAAATATTTTAGGCTTAAACTGATGCCCCGAGTAGCACTAGGCCAAAATTCTTTTGGTCCTTTCGTAGTAGTACAAACGATAAGCTAATAAAGTCAAATGTTGACTTTAAAAATTCAAAATTAGTATGATACTGTTAGGGATTATAAGTTATACCGGTCTATAAGTTCAAGTGTTCACAATCAGTATGACAACAAAGGTGATTATTTTACACCTTAGTTTAACGGGATCTCTGTTATCTTGAAGATGATGAAAATGGCATATATCATATATAAACTGATAGTTAATGGCTTTGGGATCAAGAAAACCGAGTTAGCAATTTGATCACGTATAACGTAAAATAATGATCGTATAAAAATGAGATATATCTTCATAACAGCAAGAACCGTACAATGTAACATCTTTAAAAGGTAAGATCTACGTGTAGTATACACCTACAAATCTGATAAACAATCATGGAATAAGAAAATACTAGTACACTAGTACTATCATAACCACAACGTAAACTAAGGAATCAAAAAGATCATAGAATGACTGATACTCATAAAAACGATCATAGAATGACTGACACTCACAGCTGATACACTAAAACGTGCTTATCTTGAATTCACTTAAGAATTGTAGGATATGTATTAATGGTAACAACCAATCAGGATTCTATAAGCTAACAACAAGATTCGAAATGTGATTGTTATTAGTATTGATAAGGTTGTTACAACTAATTGTTACAGAGAGAAAGAAGGAAGTGTTTGTTACAATTTAAGTGATGAAATGAAAATGAAATGGTTACAAAGTATTTATAGGAAGTTTGGGGTAAAAACAGAATTTCTTGCCAAAACTAGTAAATAATGACTATTTGACTTTTTGTTTGACTTTTCCCATTTGGTTTGTATCAACTCCATTCCCCTTGAAAACTTGCTTGTCCTCAAGCTGCATCAAAATCAGGAAACCTTGCTAGCCCATCAACATAGATCTCCCATATTGCTTTTTCAATTGGTCTGTTGGTCCACTGTATCAGCACATACATAACTGGCTTGTTGTTGAGCTTTCCCAACCTTCTCTCCAATATCGCCATAGGTTTGTAAGCCAGTTGTCCACCCTCCCTTAAATTGGTAGACTCCCCATTTAGCTAACCTTTTCCATGACACTTTTTAAGTTGAGAGATATGAAAGAGTGGATGTATTTGACTGTGACTTGGCAACTGCAACTTATAAGCCGTTTTTCCAATCCTTTAAACAATCATAAATGGTCCATAATACTTGGCAGAGAGCTTATGTTTTTATCCTTGTCTCACAGTTACTTGTCTAAGAGGCTGCAACTTCAAATAGACTCAAGTACCCTCCTCAAATTCCCTATCTGTCCTATGCTTATTGGCATGGCTTTTCATCCCGTCCTGAGCTCTTTTCATGTGAAACTTAAGCATGTTGATAGCCTCCTCCCTACTCTGAAATGTTCTATCTACATTTTACACTCTACTATCACCAGAAGTGAAGTGTATGGAATATGGATAGGGGGTTTTTGGCAATAAACTGCTTCATAAGGAGTAGTATTTATGGCACTGTGAAAATTAGTATTGTACTAAAACTCAGCTAGAGGTAGCCATTTTACCCATTCCTTTAGATTTTCTCCACACATACAACTCAGATAGCAGCCTAGAAATCTATTCACTAGCTCTGTTTGCCTATCAAATTGAGGATGGTAGGCAGTAGATAACTTAAGCTTGACATTCAATGTTGAGAACAAAGACTTCCAAAAATTGCTAAGGAACAACTTATCTTTGTCACTAACTAATATGGCCCAAAGGCTCATGGAAAGCCTTACAAGGCCCATGGCCGGCCACCCTTGGACTATAAATACACCTCTCCATGCCTTGGAGAGGTGGTTGGTTGGTTGTATGTTTCATTTCATCTTAATGCATTTTATGTTCTCTACTTTCTCTCGCTAGAAATTACATCCTTCCTCCCACTTTCTCTCTCTAGTTCTTGGTTCATATATCAAAGATTACTTGTATTCTACAATTGGTATCAAGAGCCATGGAGTGATTTGATTAGTTCTTGTGTTTGTTTTTTGTCTTTTTGGTTCGTTTTTTTTAAACCGTACGCGTTTTTTTTCTTTTCTCTTGTATTCAAAGCTTCTTTGTACACTAAAAGATCATTTACCTAGGTAAATTTGATCTAGTATCTTTTGATATAGGTGTATTTGCTTTGGATCAAAGAAAAATTCATTTTTGTTCATCTTTTGTTTTCAAAAAAAACCTTATAAAGTACAAATCTTGATTTTGAAATTTTTGGCTTAAAAACCAAAAAGTTGTCATTTTTAAGGTACCTATAGGTTTAAGAATACTAGTTGTACAAGAAATTTTGGGAAAAAACAATCAAAAAGGTGTATTTTTGTGTTTTAAAGATTTTGAGTTTCGTCCGTGTGTTGCACGAATTCACAGTTTCTTGTTCTATCCGAATTTGCAATTTTTCCTTGTGTATCCGAATTCGCAGTCTGTAGCAGTGTCCGAATTAGAAGCTCTCTAGTGGTACCCGAATTAGCAACTTCCGAATTGACAATTTTTTTTTGGTGTCTGATTTAGCATCTTCCGAATTCGCAAATCACTTTACAACCCGAATTTGCAATTCACACAAGGACACGAATTTGCAATTCAAATAAGGACCCGAATTTGCAATCCACATAAGGACACGAATTGGCAGTTTTCCTTTAGGACACGAATTGGCAGTTTTCCTTTAGGACATGAATTGGCAGTTTTCCTTTAGGACACGAATTGGCAGTTTTTCTAAGGATACGAATTTGCAAATTTTCTAAGAACCCGAATTTGCAATTTCACTTAATCATACAAATTTGCAACATTTACTTAAAACTTAAAATAGCTTCATCAAAATTATACGATTTATTTCTTTGACTTGTAAAATCCCGTGAAACACTCACTTGTTTTCTTGGTTTTGTCAAGAATTGTAAAATCCCATGTAGTTTCAAGACTTAAAACACATAAAAGACAACACCCTCAAACACAATTACTTTCTATCACCGCTCGATCAAACAGTAATCATTGAACATACCAATTTATCAATGACGACTCTTGCTGATAAGTCACTTCTCTTGGGTGGTGACAATAAACCACTGATGCTTGAAAAACACTTGTATGACTCGTGGAAAAGCATAATGAAACTTTATATGATGAATAGACCTCATGGTAGAATGATTCTTGCTTCTGTTGAAAAAGTTCCACTTGTTTGGCCAACAATTACAATGGATGGTGTAACCAGACCAAAGGAATATACTGAATTAACTCCAGCGGAAACCATTCAAGCTGATTGTGACATCAAAGCAATAAACATCATTCTACAAGGCCTTCCAACTGAAATTTATGCTCTTGTTAGTCAACATCGTGTAGCCAAGGATATTTGGGAGAAAATCAAACTGCTCATGCAAGGAACGTCGTTAACGAAGCAAGAACGAGAGTGTAAGTTGTACGATGAATTTGATAAGTTTACATACAAGAAAGGAGAGTCGTTACACGAGTACTACTTGAGATTCACTCTGCTACTCAATGATATGAATATTTACAAGATGCCACTGGAGCAATTTCAAGTCAATACCAAGTTTCTAAATACACTTCCTGCTGAATGGAGCAAATTCGTTACTGATGTTAAGTTTGTCAAAGATTTGCATACTACTAATGTTGATCAGATTCATGCTCACTTGGAACAACATGAACGACATGCAAATGAAGTTCGATTGATGCATGAACGCAACTCCGATCCTCTTGCTTTAGTTGCATCTCACCAAATGACACAGTCTCCTTATCAATCTCATCAGCACTCTTACCAGAACTCTCAACATCAACAATTTGTTTCACCTTATCAATCTTTACAGTATGGATCACCTTTTGAATCTCAACAATACTCAATCAATCAATCACCAACACCTCATTCAATCACTTATCCCCCCAACAATTATCAAACCTCAGTTCACCACAACGTTTACTCTCCATCATCATTCATTCCTCAAATAGAATACTCTCCCACAGTCAACCAACAATTTGAATTTTCCCAATTAGACTCCGGTCTAACTATTCTAGTTTTCAAATACGATGATGATCCAATTGATGCCATCAATCATGTAATGTCATTCTTGTCTGCTGTAGTCATTTCCCGCTATCCTACTACCAATAACCAGCTAAGGAACTGTTCTCATACCCAAGGCAACAAGCCTACCATTAATGTGGACGAGTAAAAGTACCTACAGTTATAAGGGACAAATTTCTTATGTTTGCGGGTGTACTTTTAAGGAACACTTTCATCCAGGAGCAAGGGAATTAACTCGGAAAATCATTGGATTGTTTTGTGATTACAACTGGATAGGGAGGACACATGTCCAAACAATGCACTAAAACCTAAGAAGGAAACAGGAAGATTCATGGTTTAAAGATTAAAAGTGTTGTTGGTTCAAGCCAAGCAGTGGACAATTATACATGAGGAGGAACTTGCATTTTGGCAGAACCCAATTAATTCCAGAAAGAAGCTCAAGCCTCACTCAGGAAGTTGTCTCATCCATAATGTTGCTTATCATGCTGTATGATCTGGATGCTATATGGACTTTGACTGTGTGAACCCATTTCTGCCAACAGTCTTAATCTCATGGCGAATTTATCTCATTATGGATCAGATGCTCTTTCTGAGGTACACAATCATGATAATGTGAATAATAATATGATTAATCAAGTTATGCAGGCGATTCTGTCTGCTGAACAATCGAATGTTGTGAACCATTCAGAGACTGAAATAACCAGTGATAGCAATATCATTCCTTATTCTCAGTATCTGATTGAATTACAACAGCCAGCCGTTCAGATTTCTAACTCTTCTGCACAACAAGATGCATTGATATTATCTGTGATTGAACAACTGAGAACCCAAGTTGCTAATTGTACCAAGATAAATCTGGAAAATAAAAGTGTCAATGATACGTTAACTGATGAGCTTGAAAGATATAAGGAACAAGTAAAAGTGTTGAATGAAGGACAAAATGTTGATTTAAGGAGTAATGATAACGTTTCAGATTCATGTGCACAGTCTGTAGAGATTGGTCATCTTAAACAAACTCTTTCTGAACATTTAAAAGAAAAAGAATCTTTAATACAAACAGTTCCTCTTCTCAAAGATGATTTTAAGAAAGAAGAATCTATGAACATAGATAGAAAGATTGCTTTAGAAAAGAGGATTAAACAGCTTGATAATATTGTTTTTAAAAGAGATCAATCCGCACAAACTGTTCACATGTTGATGAAACCTCAGTTTTTCTATGATCATACAACTAAACAAGCTCTAGGTTTTCAAAATCCTCTCTATCTGAAGAAAGCTCAGTAGTTGGAACAGAAGCTATATGTTGGTGATATTATTGAGAAAACTAATCCCATTGTGATTCCTGACTCTGAAGAGACCTTAATGCTTGCTGAAAAGAGTCATTCAAAAATGCTTTTAAAACAAAAGGATCCTAAAATGTTAGAAAAGAAAGTTAATACTACACCAGTCGATTATGCTGTTCTTATTTAACTTTCTCAAGATTTTGAAAAATGATTTGTTCCACAAACTGAATTATCTGTTGAACAAGCCTTTTGGTCTCAGAATTCTATGAATTCTGCAGTACCCACTCTTTCTAGTAGACCCACCATTGTTGAGGTTTGATATGTGAGAAATCACATATCCGTTTTATGCCAAAAATGACCCTAAAAAGATGAAAAGTAAACATATTATGCTTGTATATTGTGCATTTTGTCTTTTGTGATGTGTAGGTACGGATATTGCAAAAATCACAAGAAAAGAACCAAAAACCGGACAAAAATGAACACGAGACGGAAAGAGTACACAAGAGCCGGATGTTTAGTCAACAAAAGTCAACAATGGTCAACCTTGGTCAACATATATGAAGACAAAACCCTTGAAAATACCAAAAGGTCCCTTAATGTTAAATCCTTTTTCACCAAAAGTCCAAAAACCAATAACACCATTAGTCCTTTGTTATTAAAAGACTAACGGTCATTAAATCCAAATTATATAATCCTTTTAACATTTAACCGAGCCCAATTAAATCCCCAGCCCAAAACACTTTTTCAGCCCAAGTCAACTCCATTTAAAAGTCGGGTCAAACAAACATAGTAAGAAAAGAAAAAGGGCGCCTAAACATTTTACTATTCACTATCTTCCTCCATTTCACCCTACATCAAAATTAAAGGGTAAAACCTACTCCCTTTACTTATCCAACGTGGCGTCAAAGATGCTAAGTACCAAGCTTCATATCAACATGCTTAAACGTCATCAAAATCCAATGATTGGCTATCTGACACAAGGAATGCCACGCGTGCACTAAGGAAACACACCAAATGAGGAAAATTACATTGAAAATAGTTCAAAAGAAGCACAAAAGCTCTAAGGAGTTAGGATTTCCACGCTGGCAATCCGTGTGCTCTATTCTTATCTAACGGCTAATGATTAGGATCCAAT
>BQNB010189965.1:0-11824 GCA_026074375.1 Tanacetum coccineum | reverse complement strand
TCCATAGTTGTGTTAAGATATTCTACAATTGGTATCAAGAGCCATGGGGTGTTTGTGTAGGTTTTGTGTGCGTTTTCTATACTCGTTTTACTAGTGTTTTTGGTTCGAATCCATTCAAAAAGTTTTCATTTTTTGAGGGTTTAAAAGACCATAAAGATCATAACTTTCTTGCTTAGTTATTTTAGTATAGACTAGAAGTACAAGAAAATCTTTCAAAAACCATAAAAAATATCATTTTTTGAGTCTTTTTGGTTAAAAAGAGGGTTTTGTACCAAGAATCTTGATTTCAATTTTTTCGTGTAAAAAACGTTAAAGTTTGTGTTTTTAAGGTTCTAATAGTCTTATATAGTTAAGTTGTACAAGAAAAATCAGGTAAAAACGTCAAAAAGTGTGAATTTTTAAGATTTTTGATTTTTGAGTCTCGTAGCCCTTCAGGCGATCTATACGTATTTTTAGTCAGGCGATCTATACGTTAGTTCCTTCAGGCGATTTATACGATAGTTTCTTCAGGCGATCTATACGCATCTTTTCTATAGGTGATCTATACGTGTTCACTTAGTCATGCGATCTATACGATTCCTTCAGGCGATTTATACCATCATTTTAGTCAGGCGATCTATACAATCTTTTGAACAGGCGATTTATACATCATATTGTTCAGGCGATTTATACATCATATTGTTCAGGCGATTTATACAATCTTTTGAACAGGCGATTTATACATCATATTGTTTAGGCGATTTATACATCATATTGTTCAGGCGATTTATACAATCAATTTGTTCAGGCGATTTATACATAATTACCAAAGGTGATTTATACATCTTCCTTTAGGTGATTTATACGTTTTTCTTGGGTGATTTATACAATTTGTTCAGGCTATTTATACAATCATTTGGTCAGGCGATTTATACATAATTACCAAAGGCGATTTATACATCTTCCTTTAGGTGATTTATACGTTTTGCTTGGGTGATTTATACACTTTACTAAGGAGAACTATACACGTTTGTTAGGTGAATTATACGGTTGTTCTTTGATTTGTAAAATCCCGTGAATATTCGATTTCTCGGTTTTATCAAGAATTGTAAAATCCCGTGTATTCCGAAAGACTCAACTTCATTAATCAAAACTCACTTTAACACAACAACCTCCAATCACTGTACGATCATTTTAATCTTATCACATTGAAATGGATTCAATTATTTCACTTGGACAAAAGAATACTCTTGCTGAGTACATGATACTCTCCGGTGCTGACAATCGTCCACCTATGTTGGACAAAGACCTGTATGATTCTTGGAAAAGTAGAATGGAATTATACATGCAAAATAGAGAGCACGGAAGAATGATACTTGAATCAGTTGAACATGGTCCTCTCATTTGGCCTACGGTTGAAGAGAACAGTGTGATCAGAACAAAGAAATATGCTGAATTATCTGCTGCTGAGAAAATTCAAGCTGATTGTGATATGAAAGCTACCAATATCATTCTTCAAGGTCTTCTTGCTGATATCTATTCACTTGTGAATCAACACAGAGTTTCTAAAGATTTATGGGAGAGAGTTTAGTTACTGATGCAAGGTACCTCTTTAACAAAGCATGAAAGAGAATGTAAGCTGTATGATGCATTTGATAAGTTTACTCACATCAAGGGAGAATCATTTCATACATATTACTTGCGATTTACTCATCTGATCAATGATATGAACATCTACAAGATGAAAATGGAGCAGTTTTAAGTTAATACCAAGTTCTTAAACAGTCTTCCACCCGAATAGAGTAAGTTTGTGACGGATGTCAAACTAGTTAAAGATTTGCATACCTCTAACTTTGATCAACTTCATGCATATCTTGAACAACACGAAATACATGCAAATGAAGTCCGTATTATGCGTGAACGCAATCAAGATCCACTTGCATTCATTGCAAATCAGCAGATGACACCACCTCACTTCAACACTTATCAGTCTTATTACAACAATCCTCAACTTCAACAATAGTTTTCACCATCACAACATGGATCAATTCAACCCAATCAACAATACTCATCTCATTATCCATCACAAACTCAATTTAATCATTCATCCATTCCACCATCACATACATTTCAGTCTCAAATGAATCATCAAACCTCAACTGTTCCACAAGTAATTCCACAAGTTGCTAATCAATTACCTCAAGCTCATACACAACCTATGACTGAATCACCATTTAGAGACTCAGGTTTTGCTATTCTTGTATTTTCTCCTGGAGACAATCCAATTGCTTGCCTCAATAAAGCAATGGCTTTTCTAATAGCTGTAGCTTCTTTAAGGTTCTCTACTACCAATAATCAGCTCAGAACTTCCTCTAATCCAAGAAACCAAGCTACTATTCAAGATGGCTGGGTTACTGTGCAACAAGTTTAGGGGAGACAAGGGCAAATTTATTCTGGTACTACTTATAAGAGCAATGCTACTAGTTCAATGGGAAATACTACAAGTGGACATGCAAGAGTTGTTAGATGCTACAACTGCCAAGGTGAAGGACATATGGCTAGGCAATGCACTCAGCCTAAGAGACCAAGGAATGCTGCATGGTATAAGGAGAAAGCAATGTTAGTAGAAGCTCAGGAAGCTGGACAAATATTAGATGAGGAGCAACTCACATTTCTTGCAGATCCAGGAATTCTGACAGATCAAGCTCAGACAATCATCCCTCATAATGCTGCTTTCCAGACTAAGGATCTTGATACGTATGATTCAGATTGTGATGATCTCTCGACTGCATAAGCGGTTATTATGGCCATCATTCCAACTATGGTTCTGACTTGTTATCTATAGTACCTAATTCTAAAACCTATTGAATGATATGGATAATCAAAGTGTGGCAGGCATTGCATGATTTTAAACAAAACACCTGTTATGATTTTACAGATAATGAGATTGCTAGTAATAGCAAATATCATTCCATTTCTCAATATTTGCAAGAAACACAACAGGAAACTTGTTCAAGATACTAATTTGCAGGCACAACAGATTTAATGATTTTGTATTGTGATTGAACAAATGTTCAAACAAAATAATTAGGAATGGCTAATAAGAAAACATAATAATGATCAAATAACCGCTGAGCTTGAGAGATATAAGGAAAGGGTCAAAACTTTTGAACAACGTCTTTATATTGATTTAAGTAGTCGTGAAAAAATGATTGATTCTCAAATGGATGATATGATTAGAGAGAAACTTGCACTCAAAGAACAAATTGACTCACTTGAGCAAAATCTTTCTAAACAAATCAAAGGAGAATAGATTCTTAGCAGAATCATGTCTTCTATCACTGCTCAATAAACCAAGCTTGATCTTGAGCTTGTTCCCAAGGAGAATAGATTTGATATCATAAAATGCAATGGAAGAATCCCTCGTGGATTTTCACAAAGAGAACCTACATTTCAAGTCACTCTAGATGCTATTGCACTCACTACATGCTTTCTCATCACTGCTGATGTCCCTGAAGTGTATATGCACCAATTCTGGAACTCTTTATACAAGCATGATGACTTCTACAGATTCAAAATTGAGAAGAAGAAAAGATTCAAGCTTACCTTGGAAGTCTTTAGAGATATCTTTCAGATTTGTCTAAGAGTACAAGATCAAGACTTTGATGCACTACCCATTGAAGAAGACACTGTGTCTTTCTTAAGAGATCTTGGTCATACTAGGGATATCACTTCACTCAATGATGTTGTTGTCGATCAAATGCATCAACCTTGGAGAACTTTTGCTGCTCTTATTAACAAAAGCTTATCAGGAAAGACTAGTGGTCTTGACAAGCTTCGTCTTTCCAGAGCACAAATCATTTGGAGTATGTACTTTCAGAAGAATGTAGATTATGTGGAGTTACTCTGGGAAGACTTCACCTATCAGATTGACAATAAAGACTTCAAAAAGCAAGAAAAGATGTACTACCCTTGATTCACAAAAGTTATCACTCACCACTTTCTCATTCAAGAAAAGACACTTTCATGGAGAAACAAGATTGGGATGCAAACCTCAAAGGATGACTAGTTAATTAACACCTTAAAATTTGTTTTAAGAAAAGAAACATCTCAGATCTATGGAGCTGTTCTACCTGAATGTTTGACCAGTTCTGAGATGAAGGAATCCAAGGCTTATAAGACTTATCTTGTCTATGCTACAGGTGCTGTACCTCCCAAGATTGCTAGAAAATTTAAGAAAGCCTCTCCAACTAAGAAGGACAGTGATCTAGTCCCTGTAGATGAAGAACCTGTCACAAAAGGCAAACGAATCAAAAGATCTGTCAAGAAGTCTTCAACTAAGCCAGCCACAGGTATCGTCATCAGAGAGCCTCCAGTGAAAACAAAGTCTAAAGGAAAGGAAAAGGAAAAGGTGGATGTTGCTCATGGTAAAGGAATTGAGCTTCTATCTAAAGTAGCTTTGACTGAAAAGGCTCAGCTGAAAGAAGTAAGAAAGAAGAGCTTAAGGGACTTTCACAAGACACATCCTAGTGGTTCTGGTACAGGTGTCGAAAATCCTCCAAGTGTTGAAAAGATCACTCCTACCGTCACAAGTGAAGGAACTGGTGATAAACAACCAGGGGTTCCCGATGTGACAGAAGATGACTCTATTAAGAGTGAATCTGGGTCTTGGGGTAATGATGAAGAAGACAGCAACAATGTGTGACAACCCGAAAATTTCCGTTCAATAAGTTAGCCGTTTCCGTGTAGTAATTTGAATTTTTAAATGTTTCGTTTAGCTTTACCGTTTAACCGGGAAGTTGTTTCGTTGTTATCTGAGAATCGTCTCCGGGAGCGAACCGGGACACCAAACGTTGTAGTATTTTGGCAATATCCGCGTTTTTATGTTTTTGAGCAATATTTAAAGTTTCGTAATTTTCCGTGTTACCGTTACTCGTTTCGTTACTTACGTGCTTCGCATTTAATTTATACTTTGCATGTGCATGCTATATCTTGGAAATTAATTCACAAAGAGCACTAGTGATCCTAGAAAGTGGGAAAAACATTTTTGGTCCCCCTTTTGGCTTGTACACAACCGGTTGCAACATGCATGCATACATAGGATCCATTTTGAATTTTTGCTACAAGTTAACAACCTAACTAATTTCCTACTTAAAGGCTTGCACCATGTCCTTTCCTAAGCCCTCATTTGAAGATCATATTGGTCCCCTATTCTTGTCCCCTCCTACCTCACGGCACACACTAGTGTGTGTGTGTGTGTGGGATTTTTGTTGTATATACATATACACTTAACCTCATTCTCATTTCATTCACACATACACTTTGCATTAGTCTTTCTTTCTTTCTTTTTCTCTTTTTTGCCGAACCAAAACACCACCCAACTCCATTCATTTTTAATCTTTGATCATCCACTTGAAGATATATTGTTTGTGTTCCTGTGAGGTGGTGTGGGTTGGTGTGGTGTCGTGTGGAGGGTGTGGGTCTGGTTGGGGGGGAGGTGTTGGGTTTTTTTTTTTGGTTTGGTAAGGGTTTTTGTGGGGAGTGTTGGGTGATGGCGTTCGTATTTGTGGTGTCCATATTTGGGGTCTGGTGTGGCCTGTGTTTGTGTTTGGGTTTATGTGGTCTGGTTGGTGTTGGATCGGGGGAGAATGGAGGGGAAGGATGGAGCGGGTAGGAGAAGGATGGGTTTGGTTAGGGGAGGGGGCATAGAGTTGGGTGGTTACGAAAGTAGTTTAAGGCTCTGCAGACTATGTCATGAGATGAAAGGAATTGATTTGGAGAGCTCGTGTAAGGGAGTTTTGATGTTTTAGGGGTAAAGAATTTTGAAGAGGAGAGATTTAGAAGATCGAAGAGATGAGGAAAGAAAAAGATCTTATATTTGTTAGTGTTGTTTTGCTGTGGTTAAATAGTTTTGTATGTGATGTTGTGTGCTGTGGATGGTGTTGTGTAAATGTGTCGGTGTAGTTTTGTTTTTGTGGGGGTTGTGTAGTTTGTGGGGACAGTAAGCACGAAAGGTGTGAAGAGGGAAGATAAAGGAGGAGAAAAAGATGCGATTGTTGATGAGTAGCACACGTATTTTGGGGGGTGAGTGAAGTCGGGCTTGGATGTATGATATGGATTGGTGTGTTTAGAGGGGATGGGAAGGAGGAGGATATTTTGGATTGGGAAGGATTTGGAAGATTTTGTGGACTTTTTTTCATGTGAGAGGGGATGGTGCGGGGGGGGTGGGGTGTTGTGAAATTGGGTGAGAAGAAGAAGAGTTGGAGGGTGCTGACTTGAGGATTTTGCGTGTTTTAAAGGTTGGTTGGTATGCTGCTGGTTCATTGTGTGTTGTTGTTGTCTTTGTTGTGACAGAAAGGTGCCTTTAAGATGACTCTATGTGATAGGGAGTTTCTTTTTTTAAGAAGGTGTAGTTAAGTTTTTTTGATTTCATATTGTATTTTGTGTTTGTGGATTGGTGGGTTGTTGGATGGAGTGTTCCTTAGAGAAGATGGTGTAATGTGAAATTTTTTCTTTATTTATAATTGTGGTTGGGTTTTTTGTTTGTGTTCAGGGAAGTAAGATTTTTTGTGAATGAGGTGTATTGTATTGTGAAGTGTGGTTGGGTGATTGTGTGAAGAACGCTTTGGGTGTTTTTTGGGTTATGGGGTTTGAGGTGGTCGAGGGGGGTTTGGTGGGTTGGGTAATTTTGGGGTTGGGTGGGTTTGGGGGTTGGGGAGGGGTTGGCGGGTTTGGGGCGGGGGTTAGGGGGGGGGGGGGTTGGTGGGGTGTTGTTGGTGTGGGGGGTGGTGTTTGGGGGGGTGGCGCGGGGTGTGGGGGGGTGTGGGGTGTTGTGGTGTGGGGGGTTGTTGTGGTTGTAGTGTTCGCTATGGGGGGTGTGTTGGTGGGATGGGAGGATGGTGGGGTATGTATTAGATGATATTTTGTATGAATTAAATATGTGTGTATAGGAGTAATGTAGAAGATGGGGTGGTTGGTGTGGAAAATCTGTGGTTTCGCCGTTCGAGTCGGGTAGTGAGGTGGCAGGGGGGGTTTGTGGTTTTGTGTGAGGTGGGTGGGGGAGGGGTGGGGGGGGTCTGGGATTTTTGGGTGTTAGGGGGGTTGGGTGAGGGGGTTTGGGGTGGGGGGTGTGTGGATGTGTGGGGGTGTGGGGGCGGGGGGTGTGAGTGAGGTGTGGTCGGGTTGGTTGGAGTGGGTTTTTGGGGGGAGGAGTCGGTTAGGTTTTGTGGGGTGTGTGTGAGAGTGGAGCTGTGTGTGGTTCTTGGGTGGGGTGGGGTTGTGGGTGGTTGGGGGGTGGTTTATGTGGTGTGGTTTCTTGGGTGTGTTATTTTGTGTTTGGAGTTGGTATTTTTTTGTTTTTTTTTTGGTGATATTTGTGTTTGTTGGTGTGGGGGTGGGGGGTATGTGATGGGGGGTGTTTGTGTTGTTATGATGAGGTTTTTTGGTAGGGGGGGGGGGTGTGGGGTGTTGGGGGGGGGGGCTGGGGGTAAGGGTTGGGTTGGGGGAGGGGTGGTGGGTTTTTTTATTTGGTTTGGGGGGGGGGTTTGGTGGTTTGGGGGTTTGTGGGGGTTTGGAGGGGTCTTGGTTTTTGAGGCTGGGGTCTGTATATGATTTTATGTGTATTAATGATATTATTTGGACGGGTGGGGGGTTGGGGTTTGATGGATTAAAGTACGACAACAACATAACAATACTAGATGCGTAATGTGGCTAACAGTGACAGGGTTACTACTTGTGTCTATTTGACCGTGATGGGGTTGGGAATTTGTGTTGTAGTGTAATCGTTGTCAAGTGTCCTTGTTTGTTTCCATTTGCGCACAGTGTCAGCATCCATTATAGTATAAGGGTGTTTGATTTTTTGTGTGTTTGTTTTGTTTTCTGATTTCTTGGACTTAGATGTAACTGGCAATCCATTTTTTTGGGCGGGTTATATATAACGGTCGAATTAATTTGTGGGCGGGGTGACAGGTAACAATGGAACTATCATTGATGAATTGGTATAAAGGTGGAAAGAGAAATGAGCTTGAGAAGATGAATTTCAGGAGCGCATGGTTTAAAGATGTATGTAGAGGATGTAGTTTTAGGAAATTATGCTATGATTGATTGAGGTGGTGAGGTATCTAGATGGAATGTGTGATTGAGGAGGGGAGAAGGTTGTGGATGGTTTATGTAGTGTTAGTTGGTTTCAGGGAGAGGGGGGTGCTCTAATAGGATTTTTTGGTCCATGCGTGTTGGTGGGGTGAGGTGTTAGCTGTGTGTTTTTGGTGGGGTGGATTGCGTTGCGTTGGTGTTGTATGTTGTATGTTTTTTAGAATTTTATGAAGTTTGTTTGTAATCGAATACTGAAAAAAGGGATTAGAAGTAAATTGGGAAACAGGGGGAAAGCGACGGTTGGGTTGGATCGGTGGGATTATTGGGGGAGGGGTTTGTTGTGGTATCGATTTTGATCAAAGTGAGAGGTTCGGGTGTTGGGGGGGGGAGCTACGTATATGGGGGTGGGGGGGAGGGGGTTAGAGTGGGTGTTGGGGGTTTAGGTGCGGGGTGGGGGGGGGTGGGGTGGGGTGGGGGTGGGGGTTCGGGGTGGGGGGGTTGTTGGGGGGTGAGGGGGTAGGTGGGGGGGGGGGGGGTGGGGGTTGGGATTGGGGTTAGGTGGTTATGGGGTGTTGTATAGTTGTATGTTGCAGTTTGGTTTTTGTGATTGTTTTTTCGTGGTTTTGTTTGTTTTTTGATTTGTTTTGTTTTAGTGTTTGTTTATTTAGATTTTTTTGTTTGATTTGAGTTGATAAAGTGATTTCTGATATTATTGTGAGAAACCATTTATGATTTGTTGTCGTATTGAAGGTTGTTTGATTTTTTGATGGTTTTGTTGATTCTTTTTATTTGAGGTGTGTTGATCGTTGTATGTAGTATAGTGTTTTTTCGGGTTAGTTTTTTTGTGTTAATTGGTTCGGTTTGTATATTGCATTATTTTTGGGGGTATTAGATATTGAAGTTGAAAATCAAATAGTTTTTGTAAGTGGTTTTATTTTTGCTCATTTAGTTATTAGTTGTCGTGTTAGTTGTTTGGTATTTGTTTTTGAATTTTTTTTTTGTTGTTTGGTTTTTAGTTGTTTTGTTTGTTTTGTAGTAGTTTATTAATGATTGTTGTTAGTTGTTATGTTTGGTTTTTGTTGTTGTTGATGTTTTGTTTGTAGTTTTTTTGATTGTTTATGTTTGGTGATTAAGGTTGTGTTTGTTTTTGTTTTTAGTGTTGATTTGGGAGTATATTTCTGTTAGTTTTAGTTTGAGTTTATGTTTTTTTTGTTTGAAGTTTTTATAGTTAGTCGTTTTTATGGTTGGTGTTTTGTTTTTTTTATGAGTTTTGTAGGTTGTTGGTAGTTTGGTGTTGATGTTTTAGTGTTTTAGTATTTTATTCTGTTTGTTTTTTGTTTTAAGTTCTCGGTTACTGTGTTATTTTATTTTAAGTAGTTGATGTTGTATTTAGAAGTTGAGAGTAGTTGAATTGTTATCTTATGTGTTTGATTTCAGGTGTTATGAAGAACAGAACAAGAGTATAGTACTGTTTCTATTCTGATAGTTGTAGTTAGTTTTTGTGTCTGTTTACCAGGTAATTTTCACTGGTTATGTTGTTAGTGAGTCGTTGAGCAATTAGTAGCTTGGAGGGATGTTGAAATAGTTTGAGTTGCTCGGTTTATTCTGTCGTGGTGTCATGCGATTCTGCCTCATTTATTGTTTTGCTAGCATAGTGTATAGGCCTAAAGTGTTTTTTCATGACGTTGCCCCAAGACTTCACCTATGGCAAAGTCGCTTGCATCGCACATAACTCAAAGGGCAAATCCCAGTCTGGGGCAATCAATATTGGAGCTTCGGTAAGTTTTTTCTTTAACGTTTAAAAAGCTTGAATACATTCATCAAAGAAGATGAACGGAGTATTTTTCTCAAGGAGATGAGTCATCGGTCGGGAAATTTTGGAAAAATCCTTAATGAACCGTCGGTAGAAACTGGCATGACCAAGAAAACTCCGAACACCCTTGACGGTGGTGGGATGAGGTAACTTAACAATCACATCGATTTTGGCTTTATCAACCTCAATCCCTTTTTTGGAAATCTTATGGCTGAGGATGATTCCTTCCTTAACCATAAAATAACTTTTTTCCAATTTAGACAAAGATTGGTGTCTTCGCACCTTTGAAGCATCTTGTCCAAGCGAGAGAGGCAATTTTCGAATGAATTCCCAAAGACCAAAAAGTCATCCATAAAGACTTCCATCGTCTTTTCAATCATATCATGAAAGATAGCCATCATACACCTCTGGAACGTGCCCGGTGCATTGCATAAGCCGAAAGGCATGCGACGATAGGCGAACGTTCCATAAGGACACGTGAATGTGGTTTTTTCTTGATCTTTAGGATCGATGGGAATTTGAAAGTAACCCGAGAAACCATCGAGAAAACAATAGTAATCGTTTCCCGCTAATCTCTCGAGCATTTGATCCATAAAGGGAAGTGGAAAATGGTCCTTACGGGTGGCTTCATTTAACTTATGGTAGTCAATGCACACACGCCACCCTGTAACCAATCGAGTCGGGATCAATTCATTTTCATCATTTGCGACAACGGTAAAACCACCCTTTTTTGGTACGCAATGTACGGGGCTTACCCAAGGACTATCCGAGATCGGGTAAATTAATCCGGCATCAAGAAGTTTTTCAACCTCCTTTTTGATGACATTGTGGATCTTTGGATTCACCCGTCTTTGGTGTTGAACCGCCGGTTTGTAGTCCTCTTCTATTAGAATCCTGTTAGTACAAAATTCCGGGTTAATACCCTTAATGTCGGATAGTTTCCAAGCGATGGCTCGCTTGTGTGACTTCAAAACCTTTATGAGAGCGGCTTTTTCCTCGACACTCAAGTCTTTAGCAATTATGACGGGCAACTTGTCATTACCTTCAAAAAATGCGTATTCGAGATGAGGAGGTAAGTCATTGAGTTCGACCTCAGGAGGTTCATCAATTGAAGATTTATTAGTTTTAGCTTCACAAACTTTAAGTTCTTTTTTAATTTCAGGCAAATAATTTCCTTGAGTGTGAGGGGGTAATGATGGATCATCATTGAGAAATTATTCAAGAAGAAGAATATCCCCCTCCGAGTCATAATAAGAGTCATCAACTTCTGGTGAAATTGGATCATCTTTAAGAGCGAGGAAAGCATCGGCTTCCTCGAGAAGAAAATCACTATCCCCGAAGGGAGTGAGAGTCGGAGAAGAGGTAGGAACGATCTGGTCATAATAAGGAGTGGGATTGCCACTCGCGATCACATCGAAGAAACCGAGAACTTCTTGAGAATACTTCTCACATGCCATTTCAACGACGTCGATTCGGTTCGCTATCATATCATCGTAATTAGAGGAGTATCTCAAAGTTTGGTCAAGATTGAATGTTACGGCTTCTTTTCTAACACGAAGATCTCCTTCATACACATCAATCAAAGCACGTTCGGTTTTTAAGAAGGATCTCCCGAGAATTAGGAGGACTCGGGGATCGGCCTCAAAGTCTATGACTACAAAGTCGGCCGAGAATTCAAACTTTCCTACTTTTACGTCGACATCTTCGGCGATACCGATCGGTTGGGTAATCGAACGGTCCGCAAGTTCAAGAGTCATACAAGTAGGAGTGAGTACCAGAAGAAAAACTTTTCCCACACGGATAATGGCATGAGATTTATGCTAGCGCCAAAATTGGCCAAGGCTAAGCACTCATCCATCCCAGGAAAATCACACGGGATGAGGAATTTGTCGGGTCTCTAAGTTTTTTGGGTAACTTGTTAAGGATGACCGTCGAGCAATG
>BQNB010189964.1:0-11824 GCA_026074375.1 Tanacetum coccineum | reverse complement strand
ATGTGAGCTTATGGAACCTGGTTTTAAGCTTATAGCTTGGAAACAGGTCAAAATCAAGACTTTTAGCTTCGTACGCCTAAAATAACAACTCCGGGGCTTCTTTTCTTGGTTTCTTTGCTTGAATTATGCTCTTGGGACTTCTTATAACTTCTCTTGATGTTCTTGAACAGGCCTTGGACTCCATTGAATATTAGAAAGAAAGATTTGAGGTGTGAGTTGAAATGAAAGGGTTTACATCCTTTATATAGGGTTCGAACCCCTTAAGGCCAAAGGAAACTTCATGGTTAAGTTTAGGACACATATGGTATGACTAGTAGAGGATATCAATGATATGGAGAAGCTAGTAGATGATAAGGAGAAGCTATGGAAGTAGGATTGCAATATGGAAGGTATTAGAGGTGTTTGTGTGGCCGCGGCTAAGAACAAAGAAGAAGGAGGTGATGTGGCCTATTTAGAAACTAAGAAGGGAGTTTAAGCACCTTGTAAGCTACTTGGGAAGGAAGGTGCTGCATCATGGAGGTGCTTGATCACATGGTTGGTTTTAAAAATGGGTTAAAATAAGCTAAATGAGGTCGCGAGTTCATTAGGGCATGATTAGGGTTTTTAAGCTTCAATTTCATGTACATTGAAGATATAAGGGTGTATTAAGGATTGTAAGGTTTATATTAAGAGTTTATAACCAAATTTTATTAGTGGTTCGTATTTAAAATGGGTAAAAATGAGTAAATGGGTCGTGGGTTGGATTAGGATTCAAACTAGGGTTTTTGGCTTGCATTTTGTGTATAATGATGGAATATCGATTGTAAAGTTGTAAATTAAGTATTTACAACTTATTTGATTAATGGTTTAGGTTTAGAACGGTTAAAAATAAAGAAACGGTTCACGGTTTAGAAACTAGCTCGGGTTAAGGTTTCTAGGTTTAAATTCGTATAACTTTATGAAATGAGAAGGAATATAGAATTTAAATGAAGTGGATGACTTGCTTGTACCTTGTACTTTATTAGTTTGTACAAGTTTCTTAGGAAAATGGAGGTAAACGGCTATTTTGAATATCATGCATTAATGACTTATACATTATGCTTTAAAGGACTTGTACCTTATTTTGGAGGGAAAGTATATTCAAATGAGATGTTATATTACTTGTACATGAGCTTTGATTACTTGTACATTCACTTTAGATGTTAACTTTTCATGAAATTAGGGTTTAGAGGTATATGATAACAATTTAAAGCCTGTCTTGATATAACGTTGTAAAATAGTACATTAAATGAGTAATGTACTTTGTAAGAATGATATTAAGATATTGACTTGACATGTTATGATGTTTGCTTGACATATATATAGATAGGATTGCCATAGGTAGTTGCGTGAACTCGTTTACTTTAGAGATGTAAGTTATGTTGCATATTGAGATAATGGTAATGCAAGTTACGTTGCTTTATAAAGCAAAAATTTCCCCGTGAAAAAGTGATATATTATATAACATATAGATATTACATTGGTGAAAATTTTGGGTTGTTATAAGCTTGGCTGGTTTGAGTTGGATGAACATGCAAAATATGATTTGACATGTAATTTCTGATAGATGAATCAACATAAGAAGGAATATGGTTAGTAATAGCATTGTTGATTTGCGAAGAAATCTCTGCCTGAAGATTCTCGCGTTCTTGCTGAATTGCATCTGCAATCATCTTTGCCACATCGGCTTAATTCTGTTTTCTTTCCATTATTAGCCTCTCTGCAACATATATTGGAACTTGTGTCTTGGTAAGTTCCTTGATACGGTCATCTACCATGTTGGGTAACGACTCTTCCATGTCCTCTTATAAATATTGAGCAAGCACATTAAACTTCTTTCTTGCCAAGAACCTAGTCTTTAGATGTCCAAAAAAATAGCCATATCGTCCTTGCAACTCATCAAAGAAACTCTTGTATCGTTTGAAACATCCAGTATTAGGTTTGATTAAAAATAAGAGTCGTTGTGTAGCAGATAATTTTGATGAAGATAATGATGGTGTAGAAGATGAAGGTGTTGGATCATTTACCGTCAATTTCTAAAGTTTCTCAATATCCAAAGATATGAGAGTAGAATGAATCCTAGGGGATCTAATTGGTGTAGGGGCGGTGCATTCCTAGTCTCCTCTACATCCCTCCGTTTTACCCTTTTTCTCAACCCATAATCATCCCCTGCTGATTCTTCCTCCTCTTCCATAACATTTACAGGTTGTACTGCAGCAGGTATCTTCACCTTCAGACTTTCCTTATAACTCCTAAGATCTAACCTAGTGACGGGATCATTTTGACTATTAAGAATAGAATTATCAACCTTATCTGAATCCTCACTCTCCATTCCTTCCACCATTTTCTCAATATCCTCAGCTACCAAGTGCTCTTTAAGTTTTTCGACATTTTGTTAGGCTTCAAGATCATCATGACTTTTCTTCTCAGTAATACTTAGTTGAATTGTATCTCTTAAAGTTATGTCGTCAACTTCAGCAGCATTTGGGATTGGTGTAGTTGACATTGGTGTTGGTGGAGTAAGTCGAGTTGATCGTCTTGGGGGAAGATAAAGTCTAATAGCAGTAGACTTTCATTGAGCACTTGATTTTCCTTCATCCACATCAGAGTTAGGTGACCTAGGGGCGCTATTTGTCTTATGCTTTCCCTGGGTAGACTCAATCGACTGTGACTGAGTCGTAGGAACATCTACCCCAAACACTTCAGCATACATTCAATAATTCTCCATGAGCTTCATCTCATCAGTTATCATCCAGCTTGGAATCTTCATCCTAACTCCTGCCTTATTCTTCCCTGAATTGAATATGCTTTTGACCATCTCATCATGTTCCAGATTTTGATACTTATTACGAACTCTTTTTGAGATCTTAGGGTATGTAGTCATGTAGTGACTCACAATGAGCTTTGTGAATCTGGGATAAGGAATTAGTGTTGATGGATGTTCGAGTGAGTAGTGCAGTCCTTCCCATAGTAAGTCAACATAGTCAACATGCACATTATTGACAAAGCAATACAACATCTGCATAATCTGCAAAGGCAGTTGATCATAACAAGAAACTCGTGTTGTAAGAGATCATGAAAACATCTTGCAAAGTGTCTGCCATAGTTGTACGAGACCAGTTGTCTTGAAGTTGGATGGCGATCTTAATTCCAGTGTAAAACCAAGATCATTTAGAAAGAATGAAGCCATTTTTAAGAACTTAGGAGAAGCAACAAAGCGTTCATGATTGTTGTCTGTAGCTTGAGGCAGTTGAAATATTGTTCTGAAATCATCAAGAGTCATAGTGAGCTCTTTTCTGTTAAGCACAAACGAGAGCCTATACTTTGATCCATCTTCCTTCAAAGTATGCTAGAATTGTCCCAAGTAGATCCATGGAACTGATGATGAAGCAGCAATGCAGAATCTGAGTGGATGATTTTGAAGAATGTTTGCCAGTATTTTGCTTTCGTTTGGGCATAATGGATTGTGAAGATCAATCTTTTTGTTAGCATCTATGAGAGCATAGCGTTTGTTGGGTGGACACAATTCATCTTAATGAACATCAGCTTGTCTTTGTGGTTGTGCCATGATGATTTCTGAATGATTGATGATAAGATATGAGATAACAAACAATTTATATAACATTTTTATCTCTTTCCACTCTATCTGTTTCATATGTTTTGGCAATTCTTTTTGAACATATTTTTGATCAGTTTATTTCTCATGTGCTTATTCTTGATTTTTTTATCACATGTTATACGCTTTATTCGTGTTTTTCTTTTGATTTTTCTTTTTGTGTGTTCTGGAAATTCTTTTTCGAACACACTTTAGATTTGCTTTTTCGCGTATGGTTTTTGTCTCTCTTTCTGTTTAGAATATTCCTCACCAAAAATTCTTTGTGAAATGATACTCTTTCAAGAATGATGATGATTCTCTCTGATTTTGAATAAGGCTTAATTTTAAGAAATTCAAGAGAAATCATACAAATTCTTAAAAACTCTTTGTGAAAGAGTACCATATTGACACAATACAAAGAGTTGAGAATTTTTTCAAAATATCATTTGTGCAAAACCATTTGTTTTTATAACATCAAATCAGACAAACCCAATTCGTCAATTGAATGGTCACTAAGTCACACACTCCTCATTATGTTCATTGCAGAAAATGGTCAAAACCGGACATGACTTAGACCACTTAAACAATTGAGAATAGAATTATCTGACTCAGTTATTTTGAAATTCTTTAATTTTTTGAAATGAATCTTATACCATGTAATCAAACACATCTAATTCAGCAACTGAATGGTCACTAAGTCACCCACTCCTCATTCTTGTCAATGTAGAAAACGGCCGTAACCGGACATGACTTAAACCACTTAAACAATTAAGAATAGACACATTTGACACAAGATATATTATTCATCAAACTTGATCATTTTTGCTTAATTTCGAAGTTCGTTTTCACAAATGCATGAAATTTAAATCACATGAGATACTGATCTTGTTATCTACAGACATACGAGCTTTAGACAACACATTCAGATATATATCACCAACATACACTAAGTCTAGTAAGCCCGCAAAAATTTTGTGCATTTTTCATCAAATTCGACACTTCTAAAAATGGTCTTTGACTTTTTCAGTTTTGACTTCTCCGAATTTTGACTTTTTCAAATTTGACCATATCAAATTTTGACTTTGACCTGTTTGACTTGTCGAAAATGGTTTTCTTACTGAATTTTACAACTAATTCAATCTTATTAATTCTTTTAGGCAAGAACTAGTCCATTCTGATCAAAATTAGTCAAGTATACACGTTTAGACCAATTTCGACAAAGTTTGAATACTATTGAGTTTTGTCCAGTTGTCGAATTTGTGATTCTCGGAGTTTAAACAACATTTATCTTAATCAATCATGCTCAAACTTTATCAGTATCATCTATAACCCTTATTCTATCATTAATTTCAAAAACCCCCATTTTCAAAAACCCTAATTTTATCAAATTTACATTCGATCTCAAGAACATCATCAAAAATCATTTTCAAAACCTGTAATACCGAAAGATACTTACGTTTGAGAAGAGAATTAGGTTGTAATCGTTGTTATGAACTCAAAGATTCTTGCTTGTTGATAAATCAAAAACCCTCTTCTTTTCGGTAATAAATTCAGAATGGTAAAAAATAAGAAATGAAATTATTTTTCTATTTATACCGTCTGAAATTAGATTTTGGAAAGTGACACTTTCAGTCTTTGGAGTTTTTTCTTCCTAAAATATTTTTAAGAAATGACAGATTTGGCCCTTATGGTTTTTGATATTGAATTTTGTTAAAAAAAATTTAAAAACTCCCCCCTTAGAGTGTGATCCCTTTGCACACTTAGTCCATTAATGGGATTTTTTCCTTTTTCAAAATCCAGATTTTCACAAAGAAATGAAAAACTCCCCCTCGAAAATATACCAATTGAAAAAAACTATCAACTATTCGAGAGATCGTTATTTTTATTGAATTTTGACAATGTTGTGAATTTTTCAATCAGAATTTAGGTGATGAACGTGAATGGGATTTACAAAAACATATTTGTTTATCAAAATAACCCCCCCTCAGATCATGATCCCGTATTGGCATTTTAAGAAATGTTGATGAAATTATCGAATCATGAATCTGATTTGAAAGAGAAGTCATGTGTGCTTGTTTAAATTATGTTTTTGTCCTTTTATATTTTTTTTGTATTTGATTTTTATGTTTGAAAAACATCAAGGAAATATTTTTGTGTTTTTATATTTTTTAATTTTGTATTTTGTTTTTGAAAAAAATTCTTACAAGTTTGATGTATGATCTTTTTCAAGAAGATAACTTTGCCAGACTTTCTAACTATGTTGGAGTCATACAACTCATACCAATGCGATGAACTAAGTACTCAAAGCATTCTTTGGGAAGATCTTTAGTAAATAGATCCGCAAGTTGCTATTAGTTCCGACAAAGTATAATTCCACCGTTCCCTTTTCAACGTGTTCTTTAATAAAATGATATCGGATGTTTATGTGTTTTGTACGCGAATGCTGAACCGGATTACATGAGATAGCAATAGCACTCTTTGAATCACAATACATCCGTATTTTGTTGTATTTGTATCCATAGTCCAGTAGTTGAGTTCCCATCCAGATGACTTGTACACAACACGCAGACAATGATACATATTCAGCTTTAGTTGCGGACATCGCAATACAATCTTGCTTTTTAGAACTCTAGCTCACGAGATTTTCACCTAAAAATTGTAAGCCTCCTGGAGTGCTTTTGCAATCGTCTTTACATCCTGCATGATCTATGTCCGAATATGCAATTAGTTCAAATCCAGAATCCTTCGGATACCATAGGCCCATTTTATAGGATTGTCTTAGGTATCGAAAGATCTTCTTAACCTCTTTGAGGTGTTTGACCATATGACGTGCTTGATAACAAGCACAAACAAAGGTGGCAAAAGCAATATCTGATCGACTGGCTGTTAGATACATAAGCGCTCCAATCATTCAATGATATGTCGTTTGATCAGTAGGAGTGCCCTGTAAATCAGCAGCTAGACTCTCAGTGGCCATAGGTGTGCTCATGGAGACATAATCATCCATACCATGTTTCTTTAAAAGCTCAATTGCGTATTGTGACTGACTAATGAATATTCCATGGAGTGATTGATGAAATTAAAGTCCTAGAAAGAACTTTAGTTCACCTATCATAGACATCTCAAAGTTATTTTTCATGAGATTTGCAAATCGTTTTGAAAAATCTGGATTTGTAAACCCAAAAATAATGTCTTCGACATATACTTGGACAAGTAATATGTTTCCCCGTGACGTCTTGTGAATAAATTTGGGTCAACAATACCTTTAGTAAAATGATGTTCAATCAGGAATGAATAAAATTTGTCATACCATGCTCGTGGAGTTTGTTTGAGACCGTATAGAGCTTTCTTCAACCTGTATACATGGTCAGGAAAATCTGGATCAACAAATCCATCAGGTTGGCTAACATAAACTTCCTTTTTCAATAGACCATTGAGAAATGCAGTCTTAACATCGATCTGAAAGATTATGATGTTTTTATGTGCAGCATATGCAACGAACATCCTAACAGCTTTAAGACAAGCAACAAGAGCGAATGATTCCTCAAAATCTATGCCTTCTTCTTGCTTGTAACCCTTCGTAACAAGACGAGATTTGTTTCGAATAATAATGTTTTATGCATCATTTTTATTCTTCCTAAGCCATTTGACATCAATTGTATTCTTTTCATCTGGTCTAGGAACAAGTTCCCATATGTCCAGTCTCTTGAATTGATGCAGCTCATCTTGCATAAATTCTATCCAGCTATGATCTGACATGGCTTCTTTACTGTTCTTTGGCTCGAAGGTACTAACCGTTAATGCATACATACATAATTTAGAATCAGTATGAATTCTTTTTTGAGTCATCATAGGTTTGGATGAGTCACCAATTACTTGTTCCAAAGGATGAGCTTTTGTCTAAATATGTGTTGAGAGTTGTACTTGGTGGAACTCATGCATATTCGATGGATCTAGAGCTGTGGTGGATGACTCAGCTTTAGCAAAGTTTGGAGCATCATATGGAGTTAATAACATATTGCCACCAAATTCTACAAAGTCTTTTTGATTTAATTCATCAGCCTCATTTATTAAGATTGGAGAAGTTTGTTCTTCGGATGTAGTTACAATGGGAGGAGCCTCATGTTCTTCAACGATGATTGAAGATATCGAAGGATTCTTCATGATTGTGAACTTGTTGTGCAGCGGAATTGATGGACACGTCAGAAGATCTCTTCTCAAAGTATTCTTCGTACATTAGCCCGAACAAATTATCTAAATCTTCAATAGGCGGAGTATTCATGGATTCGACTAATGAATCATCATTAATGAATCGTTGTGAAACGGGCTCTAAACTGTCATGTTGCTCATCAAACTTGATATAGATGGTTTCTATAATCTTTTTAGTTCATTGATTATATATTCGAAACCCTCTGGATGTTTTTGAATATCCAATAAAGATTCCAATGTCTGCTTTAGGTTTCATTTTTCCAAGGTCATCTTGTTCATTTGTTAGATAACAAAGTGAACCAAATACATGAAAGTACTCTACATTTAGTTTTCTGCCGTGAAGGAGTTCATATGGAGTCTTGTTGTACCTTGTATGAATTATTGATCGATTTTGAGTGAACAAAGCGGTGGAAATTACCTCGGCCCAAAGAAATTCTGGTAATCATGAAAAGATAAGCATTGTGCATGCGTCCTCGACAAAAGTACGATTGCGTCTTTCAACAACACCATTTTGTTAAGGCGTTCGAGCAGTTGAAAATTGTTGCATAATGCCTAACTTTTCATAATGAGCCTTAAGAGTTGTGTTTTTGAATTCAGTGTCGTTGTTAGTGTGAATCTTGTGAATTTTGGCATCAAAATTCAACTGAACTAGAGCAATAAACTTCTTTATTATCTTTTGAGTCTCATCTTTTGTGTGAAGAAAATATACCCATGTAAATCGAGAATAATCATCAATGATCACAAGAATATACTTCTTCTCGTTGATCGTTGCTACCCTCATTGGCCCACATAAGTCCATATGTAGCAATTCCAATTTGGAATGAGTGCTTGGAACCAATTTGGGTAGATGAGAAGATTTCTTGCTCTTTCCCCGCTCACATGCAGAACATAGATGATCTTTACTATATTTGAATTTTAGAAGACCATTAACCAGGTCATGTTTGGTAAGATCATTAATGGTACTGAAGTTTAGATATGAGAGTCTGTGGTGCCATAACCATGACTTTGTTGAAGTGGCTTTGGATAAAAGACAAACAGGTGAAGAAGTAGCCATATCAAAAATGGAGATGGTATACAAATTGGATTCGCGAGCTATTGTAAGCAAATCATCTCCTTCCATATTTCTCACATAACATGTTTTGGAGCGAAAAGCAACTTCTAGATCACTGTCAAAGAATTATCCTACACTGAAGAGGTTGTGTCATATGCCTTCAACATAATATACATAATAAACAGTGATATTGCCTTCTACATAATCGCCATACCCTGTGATTGCTAGAAAATGATCGTTTCCAAATCGGACTGTACGCAAGAATTTCTCAACGAAATTTGTTAGCAATGTACGATCACCGGTCATATGCTTTGAACAACCACTATCAACAATCCACAGAACGATTTGAACTACCTGCAACACATAAAGACACCATATATGGACAAGTGGACGATTTTACTACCCATTTTTTAATGGGAACCGATGTATTAGCAGTGTTTTGACTATTAACCACATTCGGAGTCGTCTTAGTAGGTGACCAACCAACATTTGGTTGTAATTCATACCACTTTTGCCACATTTGACTAGTTCGTATTTTATTCTTAATGTATTTGCTAAGTGAACTTTCTCGCAGAATTATTGTAATTGTCTTAAAAGCACTAGAGACCTTATGTTTGGCACTTAAGAGAGTAACTGCAGCAATCTTAGTTTTGGAAACTACGGGAGTAGTATCAAAGGACTTAGATAGAAACCTAGTCTTTGAAACTATGGGAGTAGCATCTACAGACATAGATTTTGCTATTCTAGGCATAGTGAATAAGGCTCTTCTAACTTTTGAATGTGCATTCAATTTATAATTCACAAGACATTTATCATGACACAGGATAAGCAGATTTTTAGCACACGAAACACACAATACATTTTTCGCTTTAGGAGCATTTGTAACATCAACATCAGTTACAATCTTTTTATTTAAAACAACATTTGTAAATGCAACATCTATTTTTTTATTTGTCCTATCAGAAACTTCTACTTTCTCTGATGATTTCTATGTGTTGGATAAGACACTATTCTTGAAGGATGAGTCTCTATTCAATGGTCTTCTAACACTAGGAGTAGCTTTCAGTCCTGTAGAAGATAAAACACCCTTAGCTTTGTTTGTATTTATTTCTTGTTTCTTTGTATTATTGACTTTGTACATTCCCGGTGCTATGACATTGTTGTTTGTTTCAACAACATTCTATTTGTTAGGTGAAAACTATAACGTGACTATTTTGACAAAACATGTTTTTCTTCTGTTTTAGGAGCAATAGTTTTCTTTTGTAAATATTGTTAATTTAGCGGTGTAACACAAAGAAGTTTATTAGAAATATTAGTTTTGTCAACCTTAGTATTTACAGACTTACCTTTTTTAACATTTTTCAGTTTAGCTTTTAACTCAGATATTGTTATCAAAAGATCTTGATTCCGTGCACGTACTTTTGCATATGCATAGGTCTTTTGATTAACATACTCAATCAATTCATTAATTTCCCCTTGAGTTTGAGTTCGTGTCTTTTTTATTGAATCGAAAACTTTTTGATACTCTAATTTGATATTTTCTCAATCCTTTATCAAAGATTGTACTTTAAATTCCAAAGACACGTTCTCATTCTGAAGCTTTTCCATTTTTGATATCCAAGAAGTTTCACAAATGGTTTTCAAAGAAGATTCACATTTTCGTCTTTCTTCTTCATGTTGTATTTGTATCGAAATCAAGACTTTGTTTTTGACATCTTTGAACATCTTTTTCAAGAATGTTTATTCATTTTTGCATTCCCTCTTGAATTTCAATGGAGTCCCTCTGAAATTTCTCAATTTCATCTTACACATTATTGTTTACGCATTCAGGACTCAATAACATACAACATTTGATTTCATGCTTGAGTTTTGCTTCCAAGAGTTGATCTTTCAAAAGCTCATTTTGTGTCCATGTTGCACTAAGATCACTTTCTGTTAAGTCAAAAACATCTTTCATTTCTTGTATGTCTTCTGAAAATCATTTTTAAAAATTTTCAAAATTCAAATGCAATTCATGAAGAATTGGTTTTACCTCTTGTTGGCAAAATTTAGTTAACCGTTTTTCTTCTGGAGTTGTATAGAAAATGCTTTCACGTTTAGAATTTGTTTGTATCAAAGCAAACAGTGTTGTAAATTCATTTTCCATTTTTTCCAAATACAGTTTCATTGGGTTTGAACTAGGCATTGAAGCCACAGAAGGTTTTGACTCAGAAGGTGAAGTCGATGTGCTTGCATTTGAATGATATTCAAAAGGTATAAAAGTATATGGAAAATATTTTTGTTCAGCAGATAATTCTTTTTGTGGAACAAAATCCTCGTAAAGAGCATTTAATTTGTTGTAATCAATTATACGAACATTTTGTTTTTTCTCAATAGCAATTGGATCCTTTAATTTGTTTTCCATTTTCATTTGACTCTTGGTTGCATCATTGATGGCGTCAAATAACGTCTATTTTAAAGCATCATTTATCCCATGTAATTAACTCATTTTATATAATTATTGCAAAGAATTGTTACTTAATCATTTATATTTGAGAATTATAATAATTACGGAGTACTTGGTGAATATTAGCAAAAGGCGCACATTCTGAAGCTTAAACGAAGATATTTTAAAGATTACTATTCTGACTACCAATACGCCGTATCCATCAAGGAAGATACGGCGTATCTGTGCCTGCACTCACCAAAGACAACAAATGAAACAAGCTCAATACGTCGTATCCAGAGAAGACCAATACGCCATATTGGATATATAGTATGTGAATATTCTGGAAGATATCAAACGTGGTCCCTACTTCAAGAAACTCCAATATGCCGTATCCAATCCCTTGGATACGCCGTATCGAACCGACTTCCAGACCCTTAAATACAAAACTCAAAAATGAGTTTTAAGTGTGCTAAATCATATTCTCGATACCTAAACCATAAAAGTCAATTTTCAAAGGAGAAAA
>BQNB010189963.1:0-11824 GCA_026074375.1 Tanacetum coccineum | reverse complement strand
TAATTGGCGTTTAAGCGGAAGAAATGATTACAACCGAGACTATTATTGATCTAATTCTAATGATAAACCCGACATCTAAAAACAATTAAGCGATTTCATAAAATCTCAACAATCAACAAACTCTTTTGTTATAGAAACGTTCATATGGATCTTAAAACCAAATCAGAAACAACCACCAATAACTATCAAGCCTCGATCCAAAACTTAGAAGCAAAATTTGACCGACTTGCTAACAAGCAATTTGCTTGACCTTCTGGATCTCTTCCAAGTAACACTCAACTAAACCCTCGAGGTAATCCACCTAAACCATACCAACCACCTTAAGCTCAAAACGAGCATGTAAATTCCGTATTTACAAGAAGTGGTAGATCATATGACCCACTCACCAACCCTAACAATCCTCAAGAAGATTATGAGATTCCTATTAACTTCGTCAGCGATGATGAAAACAAAGAATCAACGCCAACACATCAACCTAAAACAGCAAAACCAAAAGAAGAACCTACTCCCAAACCATACAAACCAAGAATCCCATATCCTCAATGCCTTCGAAAAGAGAAAATGGAAGCTCAATATGAAAATTTTCTCGATATGATTCGTGTCATTCGAATCAACGTGCCTCTTGTCGACATTTTAGCAGGAATGCCAAATTATGGCAAATTTCTTAAAGAACTTGTCAGTAACAAACATAAGCTTGAGCAAATTTCTTCAGCTTTTTTCAGCGATGAAATGAAAGCTCGACTATTATCCAAAATATAGAATACAAGTAATCTTTGATATATAAACCAAGAACTAGAGAGAGAAAGTAGGAGGAAGGATGTATTTTCTAGTAAGAGAAAGTAGAGAACATGAAATGCATTATGTGAAATGAAACATACAACCAACCAACCACCCTCTCCAAGGTATGGAAAGGGTATTTATACACCAAGAGTGGTTGGCTATGGGCCTAGTAAGGTTTTCCATGGGCCTTTGAGCCATATTAGCTTATAAACTAAACATTGACTAACTACGGGCTTTGACTAGTTAATATTGGAAGTGACCAAGACTTTCTTTGTTCCTAACAATCTCCCCCTAAGAGAGGTCACTCCAATTTACAAAAATTTAAACTTAGCATACTATGCTTCGACTTTAGTCTTGAGCTCGTAGTCTTTAACTTCAATCATTAACTTGTGATTTGATGTAGTGATCATATACTTTAGGTCTTGAGCTTGTTCCTTAGCTTGTCTCGAATGTGATCTTAAACACCTTGAGATCATCAACCAAGCATAATCTCGTTTCGCCATCTTGTTAACTTTGCCATCTTGTGAACTTGTGACTTCTGGACTAACATGCTCATACCTTTCTTGATTTGTTGACTTGAAAAGCTTTAATGTTGCATCTTTCTTGAAATTCTTTAACTTTAACACTTCGTCACTTTGAGAACGATGTTTGGTATTAGAGTGACGGAAACATCTTTGAAATTCGTTGACTTTAATACTTCGTCGCTTAAAAAAACGTACGGTATAAAAGTAGTGGAAGTCTTGAAACATGTAATTGAGCTTTCATGATGTCTTTATGTTTGTTGGTCGGGTATGAGCATGGCTATAAATCATGACTCGTCGGGAATCAGCTGCACCAATCATCGGGAGTACCTGCAGGTTTAGGTTAGTGATAATCAACAGATATGGACGAAAGTGTCTTTGTCACTTCGTCGAATACTGTAACACCCCCAAAATACGATACACAGCGGAATAACAACATTGGGGTGCTATATAACAACCCAAGAATTTTCATCAACCTATTTTACTATGATCACAATTGTACAGGGAAATTTTTCGCTTTATTACATTACTTGCATTGTCAATATCTCAATATATAATGTAATTTGCATAACTAAAGTAGACGAGCTCACGCAACCTATCTATGGCAATCCTGTCTTCATATATGTCAAGCAAATATCATAAAATGTCAAGTCAATATCTTAATATCCTTATTACAAAGTACATTATTCCTATAATGTACCATTCGCAACGTTATATCAAAACGGGCTTTAAACCGTTATCGTATACCTCTAAACCCTAATTCCATGAAGGGTTAATATCTAAAGTGAATGTACAAGCTACTAAAGCATATATACAAGTAATATAACATTTCAATTGAAAATAAAACTCCTCTCTAGTCAAAGTAAATGATTCAAAGCTCAATATACAAGTCATTAAGCATGATCTCCAAAATAGCCATTTTACCTCTGTTTTCATTCTAGTTTCTTCACCACCACTTTTGTACAAGCTACTACACTCAATATATAATTTGTAAACCAAAATTATTCTATTCATAAGCTCTTATACATCTTTTTACACTCAAAACCCTAATTCAAAACCCTAAACCCTAAAACTAAGCTAGTTTCTAAACCATGACCCGTTTCTTGGTTTTTATCCATCATAAACCTCAACCAACCCTCTAATAAGTTGTAATAACTTAATTTACAACATTACTAATCATATATAATGACATCAATCTTTCATTCCCAATTATATGCAAAATGAATCTAAGAAACCCTAGACGTTCAAAAAATGGTACAGTTGACCCGTTTATTGTTTTGACCATTTTAACCTCAACAAACAATCAAGTGCCATTTTTAACTCATAATTGAGTTTTCAATCCATCATCTATCATTTTCATAGCAAATGTACAAAAGTTATAAGCTGAATACCTAATAAAACCCTAAATTGCCCTAAATGAACCACGGCTTATTTCATTCATTTTTAACCAATTTTAATCCTAACCAACTTATCAAACTTGAGTCTAATCCTTTATACAAACGACTTAATACCAGTAATTCTATCATCCGCGATCAAGTACACACGAATTATAATACATGAAAACCAATTCGAGCTTAATGAAGCCCTAATGGAAACACCGTAAAACCTTTTCTTACCCAAAATGACCCAATTTAAAAACTTTATTATTGCAATCAAGAACCTCCATGTCACACTCCTATCCCCATAGCATCTTACAAGCACCTTGATTCATTTCTTGGCTAAAAATCAAGCCACATCTCCTCTTGGTGACTCATTTTAGCCGCAGCACAACAAGGGACAAACAACACATCAAGGCTAGATTTTAGCCATAGCAACTCATCATATAGACTTCCCACATCACCCTCTAGATGTTCCATGTGTCCTAGATCAGATCATGAAGCTCCCTTAGTCACCAAGGTACCATTCGCCTATAAATAGTACACAAACCTTTCATTTCAATACATCCCCTGTTTCCTCCTGATAAATCCTCATAGCAGCAATCCTTTGCTCAATATGTATTCTAAGAGATTCTAAGAAGTCCCAAGAATAGAAGTGAAGCAAAAGAAACTAAGAAAAGAAGCTCGGGAGTCGTTATTCTAGGCGTACGAAGATAAAAGTCTCGATTTCGACCCGTTTCCAAGCTATAAGCTCAAACCCAGGTTCAAATTTTTTACATTCATACCCTACCAATACACCCTTATAATGTTTACTATTATCTTACATTGAACTCTTGTTAAAATTCATAACCCAATTCTGCGCATTTTCCATTTTGATCCAAAAACGTACACCCAAAAAAAAAAATTAAAAAACCCTAATTTTATGTTTTACTTAAAAACTAAATGTTATTATTGGATAAGTATTGTTATTAACTCTTCCTATCATGCTTAAATATGTTAAAATCATCCTACTTTATTGATTAATTAAGAATTTGAACTTAAACCCGCGCTCGTTTACGTTTTAAAAAATCATTGGACCTTTTGCTCATAGCATAAAACGAATCGTTATTTTAAACTTTTATTATGATAAACCTTCATATTTTAGCTTATATTAATAATTTTAACATGTAAATGTCTGAGAATGTTTTAAATAAGCTTCGCTTGGCATTTCGGACTTGTTTTCAAATGTATTCATGCAAGGGTTTTATCGTAACTTTCTAAAATTCATAAACTAAAAAGGACTAAAACATGTCATTTATCAATGTTTAACTATAGGGGTCTATTATGTCAATTTTCAAAGTGCAAGGTTTACTTGGTTTATCTTTTAAACTTGAAGGACCAAACTCGTAAAAGTGTAAACTCCAAGGGTATATTTTGCCACTTTTCATTCTCAAGGGTCTAAAATGTAACATTTTGAAAAAGTATAAAATCATGTTCAAAACATTACAAGACATAAATTTAATTAACGCTTGACGTGCTTAACATTTCCAGATATTAATTAAAACGCTTAAAACTGATTATATCGTATCACAATACTAGGGAGCTTCATATTAAGAGGTTTCATCTTGGTATTACGTTCTGACTGAGTTGTTGGGTTTATGATTTAAAGTGCTCTAGCTCCTCAAGCGTTTACTGAATGACTTCTGAATTATGATGGCCCGAACGGTGATACAATAATTCCAAACTTTCCAATCAAATTCATAACTCTTAAAATCAAAGTCTAATGTAAATCTTCCTAAGACTTTAATATTTACTCAGGTGCGTTGACGTGGCTGTTTACCATCATTTTGGCTATATTCAAAACTTCCCCGTTAAGATTGTGATAATGGTCATCAGCTTTTCATTCTGAAATTTTATTGCATCACCTATCAGGTGAGAATCATATCGCCTTTTACTCATTAACATGTTTTATAAACCCGCTAGGGGGATACATGCTTGTTACAAACTCTATTAAATACTCGTTTATCTTATAACAATGTGATTATTTTTCAAAGACTTAGTGAGTTCATAGCCTCGCATTTCAATCTTTTCAATAACTCGTGAGGGGGATACATGCTGTAAATTACGAATACAAGTGTTTTTCCAAGGACTATATGCCTAATTCTGATTATTTCCCATTACATTAATGTCTAAGTTACTATACGCCAAAATGTCCCTCATTTATCATGGACATAATCACTTTCGGTGAACACGAATTATTGTGGATTGATCTATCGGGATTGACGTAATCCTGTTTGTGTTGCCGGATAGGTAACCAAACACACTATATTTGTATTTCATAGGTATATGGCTATTTACCTACACCTGGGGGCCAATCTCTATATTATATAATAATACTCTATATATATATATTTATATATATATATATATATTATTTATTATATATATATATATATTATATATATATTATATATTTATATATATTATATATATATATATATTTATTTATATTATATCAACACATTTTGGGTATATATCTACACTAGTCAGTTTGTGTGCCTGAGCTTAGACCAAGACCAATTCGGACCAAACAGACCAAACAAGAGATAACGCAATAATACACTGTTACTATGTATAGTATTCGTTGCATTTATTACAATTATGGGTTATTTATAACACCCTTGGTGTTTTCAATGTCATTGACGACGTTGATAATTCCGCATTGTTTACCTTTTTTATTGACGCAGTTGCTTTAAATCTTAAGCGATAGGTTAAAATCGCGTACGCCAAAAATTTAGCGTTTCATTGTTAAGGGCATCAAAACTATTAAATGTTTTCATCAAGCGGGTTATATAATTTTTTTGAGGATAATTTATTAACCTTGTTCATTTTATTTTTTATCAGATACGTAAAGTGTATACGCTTCGCGATAAAAATTGCGTTTAGTACTCCCGGAACAACATAAAACTTTTTACGCTTCAACAAATACCACTTTTTACCCCAATACCATAAATTTACAAAATATATAATGTATATCTTGTGTTTACCGAAATTTAGCCATTTATTCAATTTATATATAGTACAAACCTTCTATTGGTCAAAATGGACACCATGCTTCATCATTCTACAACCCATACCTAGATATTACTTTGACTTAAGGGCCATAACCTAAGACTAAGTCCGGTCACTTGGACCATGCTTTGACTCCTAGACCATGCCTTGCACCATACATGCATCTATACTTAAGAGATGTAACACTTACATACAATGTCACTTAGTAAATTTTCACAATCTTTCTCTCCCATTCTCTATATGCTTCGGCAATTATCAAGCACTCTACTAAATCCATAGCAATTTTTATACAACCCATACACACTTATACACATCCATTATAAGGTATTCTAAGGTGATCCCAAGCATTGGCTAAGCTTTTCCAAGTATTACTTAAGAAAAAGGAAGTTAGGGTATTGTTAAGAAAACAAGGGTTATTATTTGTGCAAGCTTTGGTTTTAAGGCTAAACACGGGTTTAGTAATTGTTTCTCATCATCATCATACATCATAAGGTCTATTTTAAACCTTTACGCTTTCATGTTATGAGTTTTTATAAATATGATGTGCTATTTAGTGAAATCACCATTAGGAATACTTTTGAACATGAAAAATATAATTTTTCTTGTGATTATGATTTTGTACACTTTTTCACATATTATGATGTTGGTAATATCATGAAATAAAGGATATATAAGTCTTGTACAATCTTGGTTTAAGTATAAAAAGTTCATATGTAAACTTGTAATTAAAAGTTAAGTAAGAAAGTTTATGATTTCATGTAAAAATAATAACTTGTGATCTTGATGATCTTGGACAAAATGACTTTGATGGGATTATGGACATAATATACATATGATATATGATATATATAAAGTATAAGGAATCTGTAGTAAAAAAGTATAAAGTGAGTAAAATATAAAAACTCAAGCCAAAAATGAACTTAAGAATGTCATGCAAACATTCTGTCCAAAGTGCTATAAAAATATACTTATTTTATATTTTTATAAGATAATACATTTCACGACGATTCCGAAAAGGTAAGAAACTTGTCAAACGGATTAATAACGAAAAAGTTACGTTAAAAACGAGTTATACGTAATAATCGGAGTATAAGTAAATTTTTATAACAAAATTGTTGTAAAATTTAGATAAAGCAAGTATTAATATTTTTAATAAAATTATACACATTTTTTAGGATTCAAAATGTTAGATCGTATTTTTCAATTAATTACGAACGAGTTATGAATTAAGAGACGTTTACGACAAATAATACTTTTATAAAAAATTTTTTTATAAATGTTACCTATTCATGACAGAAAGTTATATTTTTGTAAACCTCATATAATTATAGAACTTCAAAAACGAGAAAAACGTCTCGAAAGCAATCACTTAAAACGGAAGCTTATAACGAATATTCGGACATTTACGGGTTTTATGACATCGAATACGATTTTTATCAAAGTCACGTATGTGTGGAACAGTAAAAGTTCTGTCTCAGAGGGTCAAAATATCGAAAATGTACAAATTATGATAAATAACTCGTCCTATACGAAAAAGGATGGCTTAAGAAACGCGAGATCGGGCTTTAAAACGCAATAAGTTATGCTAGTTTTTTACTAACGGTATAATTCTAAACGTTTTTATCCTTATATTAAACATATTTTTTCCAAAACCTTAGTTGTGTGATTGAGCTTGATAGTATATTATGTGGTTATCAAAGTATCTATATTACTAGGCGAGTTTCATAATGAGGCCTCTTCGGATGACAGTTTCGACGAGTTGTTGGATTTACGATTTAAAGAGTCATAACTCCATCGAACGTCATGTCATGACTTTAAATTATGATAGGCTCCCGAACGATAGTTACGATGTAATAACTATAGATTATATTCAAGTTATCGGTACTTATACGTCCTATTTTAATTTTGGTTGCTTTCGATCTTTTACGTTGACACTTTATATGGAATATTTGGTATTTCAGATCCTCACCCCCAAGGTGGTTCATATCCCACACTTTTTACAAGTTTTAATGATTTACTATTATTTGGGGTGGAACATGCTTGTTTTACAAATTGGGACGCAAGTATTGATTAATGTTTGCCTTAAGTAGCGATTACCCAATTAAGCCCATTATCATAACTGTCAATTCATAGATTGTAGTTGGGAATTACTTTATTGTGAGCGCGAATGCTTTTTTTATTAGATCTATTCGGGAAAACGACCTCACCGTTCACGGGGGTGACTTGCTTTCAAACGAGAACGAACGATATAACATGTCGAATTTTAGGGATGTTTTTCGGGTTGAAACATCATCACGGGCTGAGTAGCAATATTATGCGAACAAGACTGTCGAGCTTCAGTGTCATGAGCTTAGCGTAAATGTAATCTAGTCTTGCGATCCTACATATTATGATTTATCAAACCTATGAATTCACCAACATTTTTGTTGACGTTTTTAAGCAATGTTTTCAGGAGATCAATAGGCATGGGATGCCAGGGATGCATTGGGTTACATTTTGGATTGCACGCTTAAAGATTTAGGTGCATCATATTTTAGGGAATGCATTGTCAACTTTTGTAATATTCAAAAATGAACAAGTAAAGCTATATGCTTTTGTATTAAGTCTTTCAATTAAATCCAATGTATCATTTTAAACGACTTTTTGTGTCGTTCTTATATATCTTGTGCTGTTGATCTTGAAGTAACACGCCCCGGACCCTTATTCCGCTGCGACCTAATTTGGGGGTGTTACAGATTGGTATCAAGAGCCAAGGTTATAGAGAACCAGGTCAAAATGTTTTTGCTGGACTATAACCATTTTCAAACATTGCATTCATAAAAAGGGTTTTTTATGGGACACACACTAGTTGTTTGCATTAGTTAGTTTTACTAGATGCTTACATGACATACTAGTTGATTGCATTAGTGGGACTAGATGCATTCATAATTGATATACGTGTTTATATTATAGTACGTATATTACTATGAGGGTATATTGTATATATACAAAGATGAGTTTGCATCTTTCGCGCAACCTACAATTATTTTATATAAGAGTTATTTATATAAAAATAGGGAATATTTCTTTTGGCAAGGTAGTTCGATAAGCTCGTAGGTCCTAAGCGCTACCTAACATTTTAAAAGCATGAATATGATACCTTACCACTCATTCTTTTATGCCATATGTGCATAATCATTTTTTACCATAACAGCCTTATATAATTTATTTTTATATAAGTTAAGTTCTGCTCGTTGCAAGCAGTTATGTTTTCATTATCGACGGCTACCTACACATTTGTTTATATTAATTCCGAGCCATAGAGATTCCAGTAAGCTTCTGATGAAGAGGTAGAGGGACCAATGAAGGATCAGCCTCTATCTGCTGATGCCTCACCTACAGCCCTATTACCAGGCTACATTGTTGACTTCGATCCGCAAGAGGATAAGGAGGACCCTGAGGAGGATCCTGCTGACCATCCTGCCGACGGATGAGACAATTATGATAATGAGTCATCTGATGATGACAACGATGATGATGATGTTAAGAAGGATGAGGAGGACGAGGAGGAGGAGGAGCACCTAGCTTCGGCTGACCCTTCTGCTGTACCTACAGATGATCTTGTCCCCTCAAGCTGAGAATACAGAGGCATTTGAGACTGATGAGTCTGCTTCTACACCACACCACCTCTCCACACCATATCATCTTATCTTTTAAGACTAAATCCCGTGTAGTATGGATGTCTATTTAACGCCATACTCCACAATCACCATCTACTGAGGCATGCATTACTGAGTTGCTGCTGCACTACCTTTATCATCACCAGAAAATGATAAGTCACTCAAAGATAACATGAGAGTCTAGCATCTAGAATCTTGAGAGGCACCCTGGCCCATAGACAAATAGATTTGTCAGCGTAGCTTATTTTGTATTATATCCCACTAAAATTGAGTAATACTCAGTTGGTAGTGTTAATAAAAAGCTTGTACTCTTTTACTCATGTAAACGATGTATTAAGTATTAACCTACGCTGTTGGTTATGATATGCTACATGTATGAGGGGGATTATTTATGCCCATGGTTGTCCGTTATTCTTTTAGCTCTGCATAACGTGGTATACATTACATTTTTATGTTGGGATCACGGAGTGTCATGAGTTTCCTGTAGATGAAACTTCATATATATTTTGTTCCCTGTGATTTTCAAGAAATGATGACAACTGTTAATCAAGGGATGAGTGTTGAGTAAATTGAGCGGGTTGTAGCCCAGCAAGTGGCTAATACTATCGAGGCTATTGCTATGAATGTGGGAATCAAGGGCACTACAAGAGGGATTGCCCAGAGCGAAAGAGCCAAAGTCATAAGAACCAAATTGGAGGTACTAGAGCACATGGAGTCGGTGAGTTACCTTAAGGAGGAGGAGAAAACGATCAAAACCTAACAACATTAAGGATCAGATCGATGCTTAAAGAGAAAGTTTGGCTGCCTTGCCTAGCCATACACCTAGTTTTGATGCGATCTTAAACTTTATTTCCTTAGGAGTTCTTGTTGTATTTCCCTTAAATTTCAGTTGTACGAATGATTTCAAATTATCGTATTGGGAGAATTTCGTCAATATTAACTTAGGTTCCTTATTTACTCTTACAAACTACTCTCACGAATATCATGAAATTATAACGCTATTTTGACGAAAATGAGCAATGCATCGTTAGTCCTCAATTATACATGGCCTGATCAACTATGTATAATTCAGGAAGTAGGTTCATGCGTGCTGAGAGTAGTCACTCTAAAAACCTCTTGTTAAGGAAACAATTTTCTACTTATATCATGTTTTGTGTGCGTATTCATAGAACGCGTTTACTTTTAGAAATCGAATTAGTAACCCTATCAACTAAGCAGACCTTCACTCCGTCTTACTATAAAGTTGGCATAATCTTATACCAAATCCTAAGCCAAGAAGCCAAGACACATTACTAGTCGCCCTAGGACAATTTCGCTATCGAATTTGCTCGCCATTAGAGAATTTACTAAATCACCCATTCGAAATCAACTTAATGCCTGTAGAACTTGGTAGTTTCGATGCTATGATCAGTATGGATTGGTTGGCAAAGTACCAAGCAGTCATTGTGTGTGCCGAGAAGATTGTTCGCATCCCCTGGAGAAATAAAACCTTAATCATACACGATGATGGAAGTAACCAGGGAAATGTGACACGATTAAACATCATTTCGTGCACTAAAACGCAGAAGTACATGGAAAAAGGATTTCCTATCTTTTTAGCACATGTCACTGCAAAGGAGATTGAAGACAAGTCGTAGAAGAAGCGACTTGAGAACGTACCAATAGTTCAAGACTTTCCTGAAGTATTTCCTGAGGACTTGCCGGGTCTTCCTCCGACTCGACAAGTGGAGTTTCAAATTGATTTGGTACCTGGTGCTACACCAGTAGCATGGGCACCTTATCGATTGGCGTCTTCCGAAATGAAAGAGTTATCTGAGCAACTGAAAGAGCTATCCGACAAAGGCTTTATAAGACCCAGTTCCTCACCTTGGGGAGCTCCGGTCTTGTTGGTCAAGAAGAAGGATGGATCATTCCGGATGTGCATTGACTACCGGGAATTGAATAAACTAACGGTGAAGAACCGTTATCCGCTCCCAAGAATTGATGATTTATTTGATCAGCTCCAAGGGTCGAGTGTCTACTCGATCTAAGGTCAGGTTATCACCAATTGAGGGTTCGAGAAGAAGACATTCCGAAGACTGCCTTCAGAACTTGTTATGGCCATTACAAAAACCTTTCTTATTTCTTTTAGTAATAAACAGCAGGGACTGAAATTGCAATTAACTAAAACTCTTTTAGTTATAAAACAGCAGGGACCATTTTTGCAATATTGCCAAACCTTCTTTGTTTCCTTTTAGTTATAAACCACAAGGGCTAAAGCTGCCTCTTTCCTAAACCTATTTATAACTAAAACTTAGGCTTAAATAAAATGAAAAGAGGAAGAAACATGGGGGACTAGTATTGCACCTTCCCCATTCTTCGCGTTTAAACCCTGCAACCCACCCCCCGTACCCGCCCAAACCATACCACCCCTTCCCCACTGTTTTTCTTGCAATAC